>CAJNJA010048719.1:4557-25999 GCA_905231915.1 Symbiodinium necroappetens | reverse complement strand
CGACGCCCGAAGTTACACCTTGCGGACCTCGTGAGCATATGAACCTGCTTGGATCCGGAAAGACCCAGATAAGCCCCTAAACCCTAAACCCTAAACCCTAAACCCCAAACCCGAAACCCCAAACCCTAAACCTGTATAGATTTAAAGACCCCTAGAGACCCCCGAGGCCCCGAGACGAAAGCCTTCTTTACAGGACCATGCATCTTTTTTTAGTTTGTGTTGTGAATCTCCCCTTCTTNNCTACTACCACTACTACCACGACTACGACCACTACTACGACCACTCCTACGACCACTTCTACGACCACCTCTACGACCACTACTACGACCACTACTACGACCACTACTACTACTACTACTACTACTTCTTCTTCTGCTTCTGCTTCTGCTTCTGCTTCGTGCTCTTCTTGATGATTGTCCTGTCCTCGTGTAACTGTTGGACATACTGTCGATTTTGTTGTTCGATGGTTTTTCCGAACCCTCCATCAAAACCTCTGTACCCTAAAAGCCCAAACGCTAGACCTCCTAACCCAACACCCCTAAAGCCTAAACCCCAAGCCCCAAACCAGGCATACCGACCTACACGAGATTGCGATTCTTGCGGCGGTGAACGGCTTCTCAGCCGTCGAGGTGGAGAAGGTGGGCCTTGAGCCTCTTAGGCCTAGGGTTTAGGGTTTAGGGCTATGTAGGTTTGTGTTTTTAAAGGGTCCCTTGTATAAGGGTGCCATACTTGTTTTTTGGGACCTAAACCGGGGCCCTAGTTTAGAGAACTACCCATGCAGGGGTTCTGTAACTGTACGAGTTCTGGACGATTTGGGCCTTTGAGGTGCAGGGTTTGGGCTGATGAGAGTCGAGGCTTCAAGGTCCTAAGGTTTAGGGTTTCAGGGTTGGTGGTTCTAGGTTTGGAAGGTGTGGGGTTTAGGGTGTAGGGTTTGGGGTTAGGGGTTTAGGGCTCTAGGGTTTGGCGTTGACGATTTAGGATTTGGGGTATAGGGTTGATGCTTCACGGTCTAGGGTCTGGGGCTTGCCGTCCAGTAGCTCGGAGGCGAAAGTATCCTGCGACAAGGTCGTATTAAGGCTTCGGGTGCGGACGCTAACAACCTTCCACGAGTCACCCCTAAACCCTAAACCCCTAAACCTTAAACGCCCTAAGCCCCTGAACCCCTAGTTAAACCCGTACACCCTAAACCCTAAACCCCTAAACCCCTAAACCCTAAAACCCTAAACCCCTACACCCCTAAACCCCTAATCCCCTAACCCCTAAACCCCTAAACCCCCTAAACCCCTAAACTCTAAATCCCAAACCCCTAAACCCTTTCACCCTAAACCCCTACACTCTACACTCTGCAGCAGCAATGGCCGAGTTGGGAGTTTCTGAAAACCCTGGCAAACTGAGCATTCCCTTCCTCTAGTAAATATGGGACCCTAGGGTTTAGGGTTTAGGGGTTTAGGGTTTAAGGGGTTTAGGGTTTAAGGGTTTAGGGTTTAAGGGTTTAGGGAACAGCCGATCGCGCACGCAGATCGGATCAGTGAGGCTTCACAGTTCACTGCCTGCAACTACGCATGTGTATGTGCCGGTGGTGGCCGATCAAGAACCCTGGCCAGGAGGGTCCATATCCTTTTATCCCGAAATTCTAGAACTGGGTCCCAAAAGAACATCCCTATTGTGGCTTTCTGAGCCTAATTCCTCAATACTAGTATATATATACACACACACATACGGACCCTCTTGGTAAATAGGTTGCCTCGAACCCCCAGCCCTAAGCCCTAAGCACTAAACCGCGAGTTTGCTGCGGACAAATGCTGTAACAGACTTGTTGGATTGTTTCAGACGAAGGAACGGCAAGGGCCCCAGGATTTGGGTTCATGGTTCAGGGGTGTAGGATTCCAAGCTTAGGGTTTAGGGTGTAGTCTCTAAGCCCTAAGCCCTAAACCCCAAACCCTATAAACCTTGAACCGGCGTGACTGTTGAGAGCTAAGACCGAGCTGACCTCCTGCCTTGCTGTTGGAGGTTTATGCATCGAGGTGTTCGCGGGTTCAGTGGCTTTCCTTTATGGATCCCCTGCGTGAAATTAGAAAGTAGAAGGGCAACCAGAGACCTCCAGGCCTCAATATTTAACATGGGGTTTTATGATAAATTCTGCTAGGTTGTAAGGAGCCCTTGGGAATAGCTTTCTGCTTTGTATTGGTGTCTCTTCTCTGATTCGAGGGCACTGGTTCTGCTGGGGTTTCGGTTTGCCGAGGCTTAGTTTTGACGTCCGGAGTTTGGGGTTTAGGTCTTTTGGAGTATGCGGTTGAGGACGCTTCCTTTGCAAGTACAAGTACAGGTACCTATGTTTTCTTCTTTTTTTTTTGAGGGTTTGGGGCTTAGGAGGCCCCTCCGAAGCCCTGAAACCCCAACCCCGACACTTGGGAGCAGGTCTTTTTCCAGCACCCAACACCTCACTTGAAGCTCATCGTCGTCTACTTCTCAAAAGATGTCCTGCAGTCAGGCGCGGAGTTTATGCCGATGTGGGGAATCGTCTTATCATAAGGGTGGCGGACCCTTTTGTGGATCTAAAGGGGGCCGGTCATGTAAAATGACTCCAAGTGCGCGCGGGCTTACGGTTTCAGCCCCTTGAGTCCCCTTCGGGATCAGAGATCTAAACCTAAACCGTAAAACCCTACACCATCCTAAACCCTAAACCCCCAACCTCACACTTCAACCGCTCAATCCTGAGTCAATGCCCCTCGCAGCACAAGTCCCCTATATAAACCGGAAATGCTAGGCCCACAATTTACTGCATGAGTCGTTGTGGCAACTGTTACAAAAATCAAACAACCCTAAACCCTAAATCCTAAACCCTAAATCCTGGAGACGGTGAACCCTCAACACGAGTTCTACGGCTCAATATGCCCCCAAACCTGGGACCCGTTTAGGGTTTCGGGGTTTAGCGGCTTAGGGTGTAGGGCTAGTGGTTTAGGGTTCAGGGTTTGAAGGGTTTAGGGTTTTTAGGGTTTGGGGTTTAGGGTCTGGACAATGGCAGAAAGCCGGACCTCTGTTGCTGTCCACTAGAAAGTAAGGTTGTAAGTACGTGAATTGGAGATATAAGTTGTATCTACAGTAACCGTATCGATAAGATGGCCCTTGTTGCTAAGCTTCCTGATCCTTTTTAAGTAGGGGCCGGGGAGTCAGAGAGGCTTCGCGAGTAGGGGCCATGAAGGACCACATCAGTATGAGGATAGTTCTCAGAATTGGGGTGCCTTTTAAGGTCCTTTTTATAAGGGTGCCATACTATTTTGGGATCCATAAAGTGGAACTAATTTCAGAGAACTAAGCATGAAGAGTTACTAAGTACAGAGGACTGAGTAATTTGAAAGAGTATCCCACTGTACAGTAATGGTATAAGACACCACAAGACCCCAGTCCCCAAACCCCAAGCCCGAAACCCTCGTTCGAATGTTGACTCCCTGGATCCGGATGCAGACAGCCATCTCAAGTCTACTGGCAGGGAAGGCCTGGTAGGTAGTTTTGGGGAAGCGAAGAACCATGGCAAGTGTGCTGTTGCTGTTCTCCGCCCTGGTCGTCACCGTGCCCTGGCCACACAGGAGGCTTGCCCCTTGCGCCGCTTGTTGTTGTGGGGCTTAAGGTTTAGGGCCTTAGGAGAGCCATGCAGCTGGCTTTTGGCTTCCATAGGACCGGAATATATCCCTCAACCCTGAACCCCACACCCTGGGCAAGGCAGCTCCGACAGCTGTCCTGCCTTGATCCCTTCCGAAGTCGAAGTTGGTCAGGCCACAGCCACATGTGTTTTGAGCCCTAATGTATAGCTTCATGCTTTGGCTTAAGCCCTAAGCCACAACATCCGAAACCGAGGTGGTCTCCGTGCCTACGGCGGAGCTTGGTGTAACCCAGCCGCGCTTCTACTGCATGGAGTTGTAAGGAGGTGGGGTTTTGCGGTTTAAGGTATGGGTTTTGAGGTTAGCTTTCGGGTTTACAGGAGCCTGAATCCCTCAAGACGGCATTCTTAAGCCCTCAACCCAGTACCATGAACGCAGAACTGTAAACAATAAAGCAATGAAGTCTTTGCAAAGCAGGAGTAGAGAGTAGACTTCAAAGCGCCAGCTGGCCTTTCTTCGGTTCCTAGGCTCCTCCCTAAAGGGGAAGTTAGGAAACAGAACTACGGTGATGCCCTTCTGTGTGCACTTGGTCTTCGCTTTACGATTGTCGTTGTGCCACAGCGTGCAGATACGGACGCGAATATGATGATACTAACGAGGATGATGACTGCAACAGTAATGACGCTGCAACAGGACTAGCAGCAGCACCGACAATGCCAACAGCAGCAGCGAGTACTACTTCGGCCATTTCTGGGTGTTCTGTGAGTCCTCGCAGTGTAGAGGACCTGGGACCTCGAAGAGGACAAAACAGTGAACGAACTTTAAGCTTAAGGGTCCCAAGGACCCAATGATTAGGTACTTCTGTTTCGGAAAGTAGTTATGTATTGGGTACTTGGACCCTTAGGGTAAGGACTTTAATTTAAGGAGGTTCCAAGCCAGCAAAGGCCATGGATGAGTTGCTTTGCTGCTTTGTTGAGGTGTGCCGCAGGCAGCATCTGTGATGTCGATGGCTACGTGGGGTCCAAGGTGCTCGCGCCAGAAGTTTGTCAGTTCAGGGGAAGTTTCGAACTTCGAAGCTTCAGGTACAGTAGGAGACTCGCAGGTTAGCGGCGACATGTAGCTGCGACCTTGTACAAGTTGTCGAGAAGATATCATTCACAGAGAACTTCTTCTGGGTCCCCTCAGCCTTCTAAGGACTGTTTCAAGCCTATGGTTTCGGCGGGGTAAGGTAAAGGGTGAGTACAAGAGGGGCCTCAGGGTTTAGGGTTTTAGGGGTCTGGCCCGGCAAGTAGTTGTGGTGAAGGCATGACCCCTGGCCCCTAGACGTTCTCAAAGGAAACTGCTTGATGCCCGAAACAATCTGGCATCCGCATTGGAATACAAGGCTGCAAGCAGTTCTTCCAGTAAGGACTAGGAAGGGTTCCGAGGACGGCCATTGTCGCCGGTGAAAGAGTTGAGGTTTAGGGCCTGTCCCGCAAGGTCTTTTCTTCCTGTTATTCCTGTTCCCTGCACTACAACCGGTAACCCTATACCCTAAACCCTAAACCCCAAGCCCTAAACCGGTAACCCGAAACCCTAAACCCTAAACGCTCACCCTACTATGGCCGACACGTCCCCACCAAGCCGCAGCTCGCAAGCAGGTGATCTTTGAGGACCGCCAAGTGGGCGCTGGGGCATCGGTGAAGGGTCTAGAAAGGATCATCAGGGTTTGGAAAGGCTTGCAAGGGCTGCGATATGGGTTCCTATAAGAGCTCCCATAAGGACTCCTTCCCAAGAGGGTTTCGGGGGTTTAGAGGGGTCTGCAATATTTGCAGAATTCTATAGTAAAAGCCCACTATAAGAGCCTTCTTGAACCCGTCTAGAAGCAGGACGACGTGGTGCGGGTCTGGAACTTTACTCTCCCACCTGGGGCGAGCTGCCGGTTTGCACTGGAGCTTTTGGGGGTTTAGGGGTCAGGGTTTTGCACGGTGAAGGCTTTGAGGGGTGTGCAGAGGTGAGGGTATAGGGCTTGGGGTGAGGGTTTCGGGTTTGGGGCTCGAGGTGAAAAGTGTAGGAGGGAGGGTTACGGGTTTAGGGTGGGGTGCAGGTGGACAGGTCTTGAATCACTGGTAATTTGCATCACTTAAAACCATGACCCCTGCATGATCAGTGTCTATCGTGCCCAGACGGTTGGGCTACTACAATGGAGACTTGCGCAACTCCTGCATTGGGGTCTTGGTTGGAGACAAAAGTCAAGGACTGTGGTCTGCTCTGTTATTTCGAGTCGCAGTACGTAGTGACCTTCTAGTATTCACACGGCCATTCACCAGCATTCGAAACTGAAGTAGCTGTACTATTCTTTGTCGTCGTTGTCGTCGTCGCCTCGTACCAGCATCACCGGGATCACCAGCACCACCAGCACCACCAGCATTACCACCATCACTGTCATCACCATGCTCGTGGCAACCTCCGTCATCATTACCACCACGATGGTTACAACTAGAATCTAGAACAGAGGCAACATGATCAACACGAGAACAGTGCTACTATTCATAACAGCAGAAGGGACAGTAGTATATCCAGAAGCAAGAGTGCCGACAGCAACTACCAGTAGCAACCGTAATGCTACAAGCAATGCCGGCACTGCTTCACAACAACAAACGCAAGCATGCTGAGCTCCCCCAATTGCCATCCTCAAAGCACTGCATTGCACGCAAAGATGTAGTTCCGAGTTGAGATTTGACACCGGCTTTGCTTTGGAACTACGGTCGGTGTAGGTTTTAGGGTGTTCCAGACCCAGAGGCACATCACTTCACCGCCACGATCTCGACTACCATTTCACGGCAGTGGTCCCAACCCAGCTGGCGGCGCGCTACTGAGAATGTCGGAGAACTCAAAAGGTGGGATGAAGGTAGGTGGGATATCCCCAAATAATCGTCCTCATATAAGGGATCCTCAATCCTACCTACCTTCATCCCACCTTTTGAGGCCTCCGAGAATGGGCTTCCATCCTAAACCCTACAGTCCCTACGCCCACTACAGGTGCCACCTTTGTTCGGACGGGTTGGCAGCCTTCGGGTTAAGGCGGGAGGGTGTAGGGTTCAGGGTCTTGTTTCAGTATCAGGGCTGCAGGCTTTACTAAGGATTCGGGTTTAGGGTTTAGTTAGGGTTTAGGGCGCAGTTAGGGTTTAGGGCGCAGTGCCCGTTTTGCTTTCGACTTGCTTCGATTGCTTGCCTTCGGTGTTTTACGGAGCATGGTTGAGGTTTAGGCTTGGGGCCTGACAATATCGTTCGTGCAGTAGTGCTATCCCGAATATCCCCCACCCCAAGCCTTAATCAATCTTCTATATAATGACTTACCCCTAGATCCTAAACCCTAAACCCAGCCAAACAATAAACCCTGACACCCTACACGTCCAGCCTGTGACTGCGAGGTTTACGGCAGCAGAGGGGAGCGTCTTTTTGACTTCCGTGCAGAAGGCGAGCGGGCAGGTTTAGGGTTCTCTTCGAAGCCTAGATTATATGGTTCTTATTGCATGTCGTTTTGCGGGGGTTAGTGGGTGTTCTTGGGCGTTGGAATAGGAGGGACAAAGGGGCTTAGAACGGATTTCAAGGTTTGGGGGGTTGGCGTGTTGGGTTTGGGATTCAGGGCTTAGGGTTCCGAGAGTTTCGAAAATCGTTTGCTTTCTGAACCTCAAACCGAATCTAAAGCCCTAAACCCTAAACCCTAAACCCCACCACACCCCTTCGTTCCTAGCCCTCAACCGTAAAGAGCGAAAGCCTGGACGCGCCACCTCGAAGCCTTAGGCCCACAACCCTAAACACGAAACCTCTGAACCATCTAAAGCCCTCAATCCTTCTTGAAGCCCCTACTAAAACCATGAAAGGAACCCTAAGCCCTAAACTCTAAACATCAAAAGCACTCTAAACCCTAAACCCTAAACCCTAAACCCTAAACCGTGCACACTCCTGTATATCAGGGACCCTCGGATTCCGCGTTCAGGGAGACCTCTTGGAACCGACGTCGGGGGACTCAGTTGGGGGGGTCTAATGTAGGGGCCTTAATAGTTAGAAGAGGGTTTTGGGCTCCTTGATAGTATACTTATCATAAGGAACCCTAAGGAATAAGATAGGTAACTATTTAGGCTTCTATATTATGGTTTTTGGTTTAGGGGTCCAGGGATGTTGGGTTTAGTTCTTAAGGTTTAGGGTTCAGGGATGTTGGGTTTAGGGCTTAGGGTTTGGGCATGTCGAGGGTTTAGGGCTTAGGGCTCGGGCATGTTCAGGGTTTAGGGTTTGCCGTTTAGGGATTTTGGGGGTTTAGGGTTTAGGCAAGTGTAGGCTTTAGGGAGCTCCCAGCTCAAGCTTGGCTCATTTTGATTATGGGGTTTCATAGACTTGTTACAGGGTTCTGTAAGGGTTTTTGCTTTTTCAGACGGCGCGGTCGGTCCACATGTAGGGCCGCTTCGGTTTCGGGATTCCTGATGTGGAATCCCTAATCACTGAAGAGTTCCGAAACTTAGGGGGTAGGCCCTAAACCCTAAACCCTAAACCCTGAACCCTGAACCCTAAACCCTAAACCCTGAACCCTGAGCCCTGAACCCTGAACCCTAAATCCTGGTATGGTAGGCTTCATGTTCTGACTTCACAACAGGCAAGACCCTATTTTGCAGCAGCCCTTCGTTTCCTTGCGGTCACGGTGGAAATGTTGGCGTCTAGAGCGGAAGTTTTTTGACAAGGCAGAGTCCTAACCCTAAACCCCCAAGCCCTACATCCTAAACCCTAAACCCTAAGCCACAAACCCCTAAACCCTAAACCCTGAATCCTTTTCAACCCTGAGCCCTAAACTTAGGTTGGGGGCTTGCAGGCCGTACTTCAAATCTGAAGCTTTGAGCCCTAGGCCCTGAGATCTTTGGCCCTTTAAGGTACAGGTAGGCACTAAGATTTTTCTACCTCTTGGAGGGCTCCGGGTTGAAGGACCCCCTCCAACCCACGTCCTTCTTGGAGCCCTGGCTTGTCTCTATGTCCCCCATCTACGTTTAGGGTCTAGGGTTTGAGGGTTTAGGGTTTGGGGTCTAGGGTTTAGGGGTTTATGGTTTGGGGTCTAGGGTTTAAGGGTTTAGGGTTTAGGGGTTTGAGGTTTTCTGAGGTTTTGCTGACCGGTGCTGGATGGCGGGACTCCCAAACAGCGACTTTGATTGAGAGGAGCACCCAAGCTTCAAATGCTATTGCTCTGAACCCTCATTATTCCGAGGCCAACCCCCAAAAAAGTAAACCCTAAACCCCAAACCACGAACGCCAAACCCCAAACCCCAAACCCTAAACCCTAAACCCTATGCGAAGCTCTTCCGATCCTCTGCTGTCTCGGGCGAACTGCAGACCTTCATTCCGAAGGCCTTTTTTGGATCGAAAACAAGATGCTCCAGGCGCGCAAGGGTTCGTGCCTTTCGTAGGTTAGGAACCCAACGCTCCGGGGTTCTAGCCATGGATATGAGAAGGCGGAACGGCACGGGGACCGGTCAGCCGGCAGCTGAATCCGTCGAGTCTGCGGCTGGAACAATCAGGGATGAAACTACCGGTGCTGGCGATTCGGTGGAGGGAGTGACACAAGAGAATGCGATCATTTCTGCCCAAGAGTTGGCCGCAAGTCCAGAGGTTTCAGAGATGGTTACATCGTCTGCTGTGGAGGCCGGAGGTGAGGTGCAAGCCAATCCCTTCTGGTCACAGCGGGCTCAGGAAGAGCTGAGGTTGAGGGCGGCACGACCGAGTACATTGGACGACACGCCTGCCTCAGCGTCGAATGCGTCTACAGAACTTCGTCAATTCGAGGAGATTCCGCCATTACCTGCAGGGGAGCCGCAAAGCTTCGCGCCGCAAGGGATGACGGAGAGCACAACATCACCTGAACCAAATCCGGGACTTCGCCCTGGAGAACGACGGGTGTTGACCGAGATGAAGAACTTGATCTCAACCCTTATTGGACAGAACCGTGATCTCTGTGGTCAGAATGCAGATCTGCAGCAACGGCTGGAGCGATTGGAAGAGGAGCGATCGAACAGTCAGGCCTGGAGATCAGCACCATCAGGTGGAGGTGCTGAAGCTTCTGAAACTCTAGATCAGGGTTGGAGGGCTTCCACTTGGGGTTCTAGTGCGATGGGAATGTTTGTTCCTCCCGAGGACTCGGAGATCCAAGGTCAAGCTCTTCAATCATTGCGTCCATCTGAGGATCAAGGGGTCATGGATTCAGTAAATTTCTGTTGGGTTATGAAAAGGGGATATCAAGCGGCCAAAGAGGCTCTCGGGCTGAACCGAAGAGGCAACCGGAACGGGACCTGACGCAATCCCCGCCTTCGGTGCAAGTGTCACATGAAGTTTGCGGGGTCACGAGCTTCCACCCACAAGTGGGTGACGAGTGGGGGAGACATTCGTACGACGTTCTTATTGTCGCCTTTGAAACAACTTGGTCATCGGAAGATCTTGAGACCGCCTCGAGTCCTGATTCGGGCTGGAATCGTAGACCCATCAGAGCTTTGGCTCGAGGATGGTGCAATCTACGGACTGCAAGAATCACCAGCAGCATGGGCCGAGCATCGAGATGCAATTCTTCCAACGATTGAGATCAAGGTACGGGGTGAATCCTTGTATCTACAGCAGTCAAGGACGGATGCGAACATGTGGATGTTGAGATGTCCTCATTCCAATGAGCTGCTGGCTCTGCTGACTGTGTACGTGGATGACTTGCTATTATCAGCAGATGAGGAAATCTCTCTGGGAGGCAATCCAAGCCACCTGGAGGATCAGCACGCCGGTGTACGCCACAGAGAAGGAAGGCTTGAAGTTCTGCGGTTTCGAACTGCGTCAGGACTCAGAGGGCTTGTGGATCTCTCAGAAGAGTTACACTCAGGCTCTTTTGGAGAAGTACCCCGAGGTCACGGGAAGGGTCACCACTCCTTACGGCAAGGAGGCAGAAACGTTGGAACCGCGTCCATCCACTGATCTCTCCCGCATACGGTATGCCCAGGCGTTAGTCGGAGAAATCCTATGGCTGGCGACCCGATCAAGACCGGATCTTGCCTTTGGGCCGAGGACATGCTGAGGTACTTGAGACACACAGCGGACTACGAACTTCACTACGGAGGACCTGGAGAGGGGAGAGGACCGAGCAATCAGCTTGCAGTTGATCGAGACAGCCTAGAGGTATTCGCTGATTGGTACGGACAAATCGCAAACTGGGTTGGTGATCCTTTGGGGAAATTCGCCAATCGCATGGTTGAGCATGCGGCAGCCTTGTGCCAGTCTTTCGACCGCAGAGGCCGAGCTGCAATCCAGCTTGGACGGCATCACGTTAGCATATGGACCATATGGACTGCTACGTTGCTCAAGGAGTTTTCTGGCGAGAGTCAGAAAACATTGCTCTACAACGACAATCAGGGAGCATGTACGGTGATGAACATGCCGCAAGGCACATGGACCTTCGTCTGAAGGCTGCTTGGTTCTTTGAGCAACTTGAACATGCTAAGTTTCGAATGTACCATGTGCCTGGCAAGTTCATGCTTGGGGACTTGTGCACTAAATCACTTCAAGGTGTTAAGGTGCGCGAGCTCTTGACTATGATGGGCGTGCTAACTGAACCATCATGTGGTGATGGGGGGGAGTCGTCAGGCAAAGGCTCGCAAAGGCAGAGCTGAGATCTGAACGCGAGGAGGGTCTTCAAACTTCCGGGTCTGGGGGAGAGTGTGTACAAACAACTGGGTCTGGGGGAGTAGGACTACAGAACTCGAGTAGGACTACAGAACTCGAACACGAATTGTGGAGCTGCTTTGAAACTTCTCTCTGTCGCTGCCTCCTTGAAGACTGTGGCTTCCAAGTGGGTTCGTGTAGAAGTGCAAGTAGGAGAGAACCCTGAAAATCCCGAATCCTCAAGCTCGAAGGTAGGAATCACTTTGCTTGCTGTGAGTCTTATCTTAGCAGCGGTAGGTGCTCTTATCTTGATTGCTTAGTTGCGTGGCATGCGAAGTGAAGGCCCGAGAGAGTGCGAGGGCTGAATCAGAGAAAACTGACAGTGAGTGGTCAGTCTTGAGTGAGCAGGAAGGTGAGCCTTCCGAAGGCTCGACGGACGTGACCGGGGGCTTGATGACGAGGGTTCCAGAAGAGCTACTGGGTGTGGTTCCAGGTCTTTGGCCGTCCCGGCCTCTGATGACCCTAGAGGTTCCTTAACCCGACGCGACGGCGGTGGTGAAGGTGTAATTAGGTGGGTCTAGTGGTTCCGGTTCTTTGCCTGCCCGGCCCCCAAGCACCCTAGTGGTTCCTCAGACTCGTGAACCTGGCTCTGCTGGCTTCGGTTGGGGTACCTGACTTTCCTGCGTCTCCAGCTTTGGTGGTGTTCAGGCGGCTGCTCAGACTGCTGGACCTGGTCTTTCAATGACAGAGCAAGACGCAGATGAGAAGTCGAATGAAGGCAGTCTTCATGATGAAGGTGATCTTCGTGATGAGGAACCGGATTCGCCCACCCCGGCTCAGGACACAATCATCAGAAGAACTACGGAGCGCTTCAAACTCGAGATCTTTCCCAACTGGCCCCTGTTAGCTCCACCTATGTTTACATGGGGGAAAAAACCGCTGTGGGGCGGATGGGAAGCGAAGTTCCATCAGAGCATTCCTATCAGTTGTACTTCAGACTTCTGGTACCATGATATGAAGCGCAATGTGCTTGTGAGATTTCATTCCAAACGGCGAGTGAAGATGTTCGTGCCAACACCTTCTGGACTGCCTAGAACACTCCAATGGGATGCACTTACTGGTCGTCGCCGTACGATCGCTGCGCTACAAACTAACAACGTCAAGCAGATCATTGAGGACTCCTGGACCTAAGCCTGGGAGGTTTTTGACTGAGACATGGCGTGGCCGAACGGAGTTCGAGCTGAGCATCGCATGAATTTTTTTGAGATAGCATCAAAAGGATCTGTGTGAGACTCAAGCAGCTTCGCTATACATCTCGAGCGTTTTCCAGAAGGCCTTGAGCTGCAGTCGAGATGTGACGAAAGTCTTTATAGTGTCTCGACACAGAGGATCTCTTTGAAGTGCGCCTTGCGCAGGGGGAGTGCGAAGCTCTTCCGATCCTCTGCTGTCTCGGGCGAAGTGCAAAGAACGACCTTCAGGCGAGCAAGGGTTCGTGCCTTTCGTACCCTACCCTAAACCCTAGATCTAGACCCTAAACCTTAAACCGTGGGAGTTCGACACCTTGAAGCCCTTAAACCCTTAAATCCTAAATCTTTAAATTATTAGACCACTAGAACGCTAGATTCTAAGTCCTAATCCCCTAAGGACCGGGCAGCTACCTTTCAAAGTGCCTCGGGTCCACTCTGCTGTGAATGTCGGCCCCTTCGCGTACTATGAGATCCTCTACGAGCAGAAGGCTTGGCTGGAAGTGTTTCACTTCGGGGTTGAGTGAGTCGTGTAGCTCAGCCCCTAAACCCAAAACTCTAAAGGCTACAGCCTCAACCCTACAGCCTAAACCGACGAAACACAGACATTTTTTGCGGAGTGTTTCGGACATGCTACCGATTCGCCACTGTTACTGTTCCCTGGACCAATCTCCGACACCTCCGTCCAAAACATGCCGTTAAGAACTATAAGCTACAAATCACGGTTCAGTTCGCATATGTTCGGATGCGAGAACGAAGAACCAAAGATACAAGACTGAGCATAACGTGATTTTTCAAGGTTTCGGGGGACTTTGTGTCGGAGGCCTCAAAAGGTGGGATGAAGGTAGGTAGGATTAAGGATCCCTTATATAGGGACTCCACCTACCTTCTTCCCACCTTTTGGGGCCTCCGATTGTGCTATGTCGAGCTATTTTCGGGAACCCTGAGGCAGAGTACTTCTAATCATCCAAGACTCGACATTCTCAATTCAGGCCCCTAGATTTTGCTTCCAAGAACCCCTCCCTACATTTGCTTCCAAGAGTTAAACAAATCCGGAGGTGCGATCCAACACCACAGTCGAGGAGATGAGGCTCAAAGCAGATCTCTAAACCGAGGATGCAATGACTATCAAGTACGGAGGACAATCCGTACACCCGCCTCATAAAACTCTCAGCGTCCGGATCTGCCTGCATTCAGTTGTACAGCAGAGCTGACCTGCAATGCCAGGGAGGCAGGGCGTCGGGCATCGTCAGAAGTCGGGATTTTGCGGGTTTTAGCGTTTGGGGGCTTGGGAAGATGGAGTTTAGGTTTAAGGCTTAGGGTGTTACGGTTTAGGGTTCTGGAGTTTAGTGTTTGGAAAGGATATGACGGACATCTCGTCTCGCATACTTCAAACTCGTTTCCAGAGATGCCCATAGCATGTCCAATCTGAAATTTTGCCACCCACTACGGCTCGATGTTGCCTGACATCCAGCATGGTCTCTCCATGTGCCGCGCCATCCAGCGGTGGCCTGCAGTGTAAAGAGCTTCGTATCCTGTACAGATGCAGCCGGCCGCTTTTGCGATTCTGGAAGCTCCAAGTTTGGAAAAGTATGTGTAGGTTTAGGGTTTTAGGGTTTAGGATTTAGGGTTTCAGGGTTTAGGGTTTAGGGTTTTAGGGTTTAGGGTTTAGAGTTTAGAGTCCTTTCTTGCATATCTAGACGGTACTATACTAATACGATCCAGGTCCTCATCTGGCCTGCCTCTTCCCAAGTCATCAGATCGATAGCACTATTTAGCCAAAATCCCGGAAACCCGAAGCCTTAAAATCCGAAGCCCTAAATCCCCAAACCCAAAACCCTACACCGCTAAATATGAGTCTCAAGGCTTAGGCCACCCCCCACCTACCGTTCGTGCGTGGCACCTGTTCGCCTCGACCTCGATGGCGCAGGCCTCCCCCACATCCATGGGATTGATTTAGACCACAAACCCCATATGGGTAGTTTTCTAAATTAGGGTCCCTTTTGGGTTCCTTTCTTAAAAGGGTGCCGTGCTATATTGGGGACCCAAACAGGGACCATAATTTAGAGAACTACCCATATGGGAGTCTCCGAAAATAGGGGTACCTTATCTTGGGGTCCTTAAAATAAGGATCCTACTATTGAGGGTACTATATTGGGGTCCCCTATTTTCGGAAACCCCCCCATATCTGAAATCTTGTAATCCCATTGGGTGGCTCCCAGTACAGCACAAAGGGGGGGCTCGGATTTCGGAAGCAACCCCTAGATGCAGCCTTTTTCCAAACCTTGCAAGCCCGCATACAGCCAGACCTCCAAAGGCTAAAGTTTTATATAAAACCAGTACAAACCTCTTATGCAGCCCCTATAAGTAGTATAGAACCACAGGACTCTTGCACCCTAAACCCGTGAATCCTATAAGCCCTAATCCTTTAAACGTAAACCCTCAACCCTAAAGCTCTCTAGTTTCAGAAACCCCTTATAAACCTAAACCCTAAAGCCGAAAAAAACCTTTAGTCTTAAGAAACCACACGCCGAACCCTAAACCCTTAAACTCGAATCCTGAACCCAAAACCCCAAGCCCTGAAAGCACTTAAGTTTAAGAACCCCAAACCCTAAACCCTAAACCCCAAACCCTAAGCCCTAAACCCTTAAAAAAAAACCAATCCCTAAACCCTAAACCCCAAACCCTAAACCCTAAACCCCAAACCCTAAATACCCTAAACCCTACATCCGATCCCTGGTCTCCCATGTAAGAGAGGCCTCCCGAAGAGCGTGGTGCAGAAGACGGTCGGGTCTGGGCTCCAATGAGAAATTCGAGGTTTAGGCTTTAGCTTTAGGGTTTAGGGGTTTAGGGTTTAGGGTTTAGCTTTAGGGTTTAAGGGTTTAGGGTTTAGGGTTTAGCTTTAGGGTTTAGGGCTGTAGGGGTTTAGGGGTTTAGGGGTTTAGGGTAGTTAGGGTCCAGTCGGATTTAGGGATTAGATTTTTATAGACACTTCCAAAAGGGCGTTTACAACGGCGCAAAACAACAGCAAATGAATGGTAACAACGTAATAATAGTGTAGTGATACAGCATAATAATGGCGACGACTGAGCCCAGATTGTCATCACCTGTATCGTCCTGGTCTCCAACGCGATTTTTACGTAGAGTCATCATCAGCATAGGGAGAGTATTCACGACAGCGGAGTTTCCTGGACCAAGACGGGCTCCAGCCTTGCTCCTTTTCATGGCAAGGCTAGGCCGTACAGGTTTAGCCATGGGATAAGAGGATTTTGAGTCCAGGGTTAAGGTGTTTAGGGTTTAGGGTTCAGCTGTAGAGGGGGTGTAGGGTGAAGCTCCAAGGAAGCAGCCGGGAAACGTCGGCATCCGAAGCCCTCGATTCTTGCACGACACTGCAAGTGATGGCATCACCCTGACCCGAAACCCACAAAAGGCAAATGATTGCCCCTAAACCCTAAACCCTAGGAAGCCACCACACTCCATCGACTCCTCCCTGCGCCAAGGGCACGCGGAACTACCGCCGTTCCGCGACGTCTGGATGCCTAGCAGCGACCTTCTGGGGTGGGCACCCGCTGAAGGGCTCAGAGTTTACAGTAGGGTTTAGGGTTTGGGGTTCAGGAAATTGTTGGAGTTTGAGTTTGGGGGGCTGGCTTAGGCCGGAGGGTTCACGCTCGTAGGCGGGTGTTACAGGGGTCTCAGAGTCCTGTAGAGAAGTTCGACAGGGTGTTTAGAGCCGGGATTTCCGACTAAGTTTGGGATGGGTTTTGGAGGGATTTCGCAGTGGAAGTTCCGGGCTTATGGTCCCCCAGGTTCAGGGTTGCAAGTTGCTGGCTTCATGCGATTTTACTTGAGGCCTTCGGAAGCTTAGGGCATCTGCCTGAAAACAAGAGCCTGCTCACCAGAAATCTGAGCCTGATTGATATCTAGAAGCCACAATCCCGAATCCCACACACCTTTTCCAGTTTATTCCAGAGTGTCGAGCCCTAATACCCTTGTATTGTTTTTTCCGCTGTTTATATCGTATGAGAAAGCCATGGCATACACCATTATAAACTCCAACACGGGACCATATAGACCGCTTTATGACCCTGCAACTACATCTCCCCAATAAAACAACATGTAAGAATCATCTAACCCCCTACTGAATTATTGTTCGCCAAAGCTTGACAGACGACAACCTTGTACAAAGCAGCAGCATAAAAAACCTTTAATCTCCCAAATTGAACTGCGAAAGCTGGCTCCTCCCCGAGTCTCTTTCTCTCAACCCTAAAACCCCAAACCTGGAATCCTAAAGCCTTGCGCCTCGCATCCTCAAGCCCCTAAATCCTTTTCCTCAGGCTCTGAGGTCAAGTTGACTCTGGACAGCAGGGAGCTCGGCCCTAAACCCTAAACCCTAAACCGGTTCTTCCAGGAAACTTGGAGGATCACGGGATTCAGAAACTCAGTCTCTCAGTCTCTTGGGCTTTGTAATATGGGACTTTCCTCCGAAAATTAGGGTACCTTATTTTGGGGTCCTTATAATAAGGATCCTACTATTTAGGGTACTAGATTAGGGTCCCCTATTTTCGGAAACCCCCATATAGAACGGTTCTACAAGTGTTTACATGGTTGTGGGCTTTTTTGAGGATCATGGGGAGTCAGTCAGGTCATAAGTACCTTCATTGGATTTCTTGTAAAGTCAGTGTGAGTACAGACCTGGTGTATAGCCCCATTGACTAAGTGCCATGAGCGCTTAAGCAAGATTTTTGCATTCCTTGCAGCTTGAATGGTTCGTGTAAGGGGCCTTTAGGGTGTTAAAGGGTGCAGGCTGGTTTGGAGGGTTTAGCGGTTTAGGACTCCGGGTTCCTTTCGGGGTTTCCCATAAAGACATGTGCAAAAGCGGTCACATTGGATTGCGTTGGTGGCAGTGTCAAGATCTGGGAAGAGGAGCAGAAGCAGCGTGAGTTTTTGGTTGACGAGTTGATCAATGGCGTCCGTGGACGAGAAGGCACCCCTTCGGGTGTTTGGTCTCAAAACGACCCTAAACCCAAAACCCTGTACACCAGTCAAGCGCTTCCAGTGGGTTGTCCCACGACACGGCACGGACACGTCTTTTATGATCATCTGGCGCCGACGGGGTCTACTGCCTGGAGAGCGGCAGACCAGAAAAGAAGAACGGAAGACAGGGCCCGACAAAAGCACTGGCGGTATCTTAGGGTTTAGGGTTTAGGGAGCTCCATGGTGAGAATGAGAAATGCACTCGAGCGCAAAACCAAAGCGAGCAATGGTAACTTCCATGTGTATAAGACAGCTTACAGCACACTGATGTGTTCCCCAAGATGGGACTGCGTTACATCAAGGCTGTCATGTTCGCCACTCTCATGACACATTCCACGACACTAAACTAATCCTTCCGTTGAAGGTTCCGTACCGGGTTCTACAAAGGTTTATTGAGGATTATGCTTCCAAGGATTCAGGGTTCGTTTTTGTGGGCTTGGCGTTTGGGTTTAGGGCCTATGTCTGTGTAGCTTGTTCATTACTTGGTTCTGCAGGGCTCTTCAAGCTACCACAACAAGGGAAGGATGTTCTTCCTGATATCTCTGTTGTGCTAGCAGGCCTGAAGAGCTTAGATGCTCAGGTGTGCCAATGTAGACTCCTGGTCAACAAGACCTTCTGTTTTAGGGCCCACAAGAGGATCCATGTTAACACTCACACCCTAAAGCCACCATCAGGGACGAGGGTTTGCTAGAGGGCCCTATAAATACTCCTCGTAAAGACCCACGGACCCAGATGCTCAGATCAAGACAAAGTATTAATAGCATGCTTGTCCTGAAAGCGGCCAGATGCAAAGGTCAATCCCTACAAGCCACCAAAATCAGCCTTTACCGCCTAAACCTGAGGGTCCTGAAAACACTAACGAATTGAACCCTGATACACAGCAAAAAGTCCCCCAAAACAGCTAACTTCCACGAGCCGTAGACCCTAAACGCCCCGAAAAAAACCCAGATGCTCAGGCATACCTGACTTGCTGAGCCCAGCTCCCTTTGCCGGCCCTTTGCTACGGGCTTTGCATTGCAAGCCTGGCGGCAGATTCAAGTCTTGGCTTAGGGTTTAGGGTTTAGGGTGTAGGGTTTGGTGTCAGGGCATGAACTCCGTCGTTAGACACTTATCGCTTTTGCCACGAGTCAGCCTTGTCATGCTTATCATTATCAACAGCACCAGCAAGAATAGTCTTGTCATGACAGTTACCATTGCTGGTCTTAGGACTCTGCTAATTTCACCAATGCTGCTCTGCCTTTTCGTTGCGACTGCTGTTTTGATTGTAGCGGCTTGTCCCTGCATTGGCTTTGAGGGCTTTGCCTAGAAGCCTAAACCCTGAAACACTATCACTAACGCCCTGAACCCTACAAGCGCTGCCTACACCCTACCCGAGGCAGACACAGCTATTTGGGGCGCTTTGTGGTGCGTTTGGTGCCCTGGCTTTGCTTTGGAGTCCGAAGTGTTTCGCTGGCAAGAGCAAGAGCACCCGTTTCAGGAAGGGACCTTAAATAATTAGAAGAAGCCTTTGGCGGAACCAGGCTGCGGTACAGTTGTTCGTGGTGGTAGATATGTTCGACAGCTCATCGCAGTCATACGCGTACTTACAATCGATTCATAACATCTTTGCAATCGTGTTCATCGTCACCTAGTGGTCCCTCGTGGCCCAAAGGGGCACGACGTAAACCCTAGCTCAGCCTCACATCCTAAGCCCCGGCTCCTCTCCCAAAAGCCTAACCCCTAGACCAACAATCCTACACACGACTTCCTCCTTGTGTCCGACCGACGAAGCAGCAAGAGATCCAGACGTCACATGGAAGCAGCTGTGGTCAAGGGGTTGTCACGCGACTGAGACGATCAGGAGACGATCATGTTGTTGAGCTGCGAGTCCTTACGCCGCGTTGACAAGCAGCCATTGCTACGACAATCTTGTGCGCGCACGTTTGAGTGCAAGGAAAGGTGGATCCCGTCTCACAATGCACCTACTCGCCTGCATAAAACAGAGCACATACACGTAAGCCCTCAGAACCAAAGCCCAACACCAGAAACTCGAAACCGACAGCATCCCCAAACCCTGAATCCTAAATCCTAAACCCTGAACCCTAAAGACTAAGCCTAAGCCCTAAATCCTAACTTCAAACCCTTAACCCTACGTCCGAAACCCTAAACCCCGAACCCCGAAGCAACGGGCCGTCCGCGAGGCAATGGACATGGAGCAGCAAGGCCTCCAAAAAGGCTCGAATATGGGGTCGTATTATCGGTGTCATTCTGTGCTGCATCCTTATTGTTATTATTGCAATTATGATTTTTATTGTTATTGTTCTTCATATCATTAGCACTGCGATAACTGTTATCATTGCCAGTATAGCATTTATTTGTGTGTCTAGGTTGTTTAAGTACTTGCAGGGTTTCTGTTAACACAATCCTGCGGGCTTGGGATGTGAAGCCTGATAGTACCTGTTATTTGGTATTATCGACTATCATTGTTACCATTGTTGTTATTGTTCTGATTGCTGTTGCCCTTATTGTTATCATCTTCATGAAGTCTATTCCTACTATTCTTTAGGGTTTGGGGTTAGGGTTTAGGGTTGAAGGTGTAGGAATTGGGGTTTGGGTTTGGCAGCCTTGGGTAGTACTGAGTCGGATGTTCTTGTAGGTTTCTGAGGATTCTTTGTCACTTGGCTTGACAGGGGGCTTTGCAGGGTGTTGTAGGATTCTCATATGCGATGGGTTGAAGGTTTAGGGAACGTAGCGTGTAGAGTTCAGCATTCAAGAACCCACTCTTATAATTTATAAGAGCCCTTGCAGAACCCTTTATAGAGCCCTTCGTGAATCCTTTTCATGGAATCCTCATCGACCCGTTTTGAAAACCGATGTCAGCGTCATTGCAGAGCCCTTATGAGAGCCCTGATAGAAACTTGTGCCTTAGAAGAACCCCTTTTTGGGAACCTTTTATAGGGGCCCTGACAATGTTTTATAACAAAGACAGAGATCGAGATCGGTGTGGCAGGCGGCGCGGCCAAGCGTCGGAAGAGCCTTGAGCGAGAAGGAGGGTTGAGGGTTTAGGGTTTAAGATTTGTAGGTTAAGGTTTTCGGGTTTGGTTATAAATTTAGGGTTTCTGGTTTCGGCTTTAGACGTAATTTAGGTTTAGGGTTTAGGGGTTTGGGGTTTCGGGTTTCGGGTTTTTAGGGTTTCGGGCTTTTAGGTTTAGGGTTTGGGGCTTTAGGGTTTAGGATTTAGTGCTTTCGGAATTATTTGGGGCTTCAGGGATTGTGAAAAATCATTGAAGGGTTCAGGGTTCAGAGAGAGAAGGATGGGCCTTTCGACACGGAGGGATAGGGCTAAAGTTTAGGGTTCGTCAATGGTTGTCTTACGGTTCGCCAAGGGTCCATAGCGGCTCTGAGAAAGCTCTTCAATGGTGCTTCCTGAGGTGCTTGAGTCTGAGAGTTCTTTCACATTTCTTTGAGGGTAGCAAACCCTAAACCCTAAAACCCAAAACCCTAAACCGTAAAACCCTAAAGCCCTAAACCCTACACCCTTTTCAGACCACTCTGGTGGCCCTAAACCTGGGTCCTGGGTCCTTGTTGGCTACAATTTTACATTTTTGTTATAATGAAACACAACAGAGATTAAAAACAATCATTCTTAATATAGCCCCAACAGGGGAGGGTAGCAAACCCTAAACCCTAAAACCCAAAACCCTAAACCCTAAAACCCAAAACCCTAAACCCTAAAACCCAAAACCTTACCCTAAAACCCGAAACGTTGCATCTCCGACGGCGAAACCTTTCGATGTCAATTGGTCCGGCTCAGGGTCTCGCGGGTGTAGACCCGAGGCCTTGATCCGGAACCCTAAACCCAAGAGGGTCCTTTTAGGGTTTAGGGTTTAAGGTTCAGGGTTCAGGGTTTAGGATTTAGGGCTTAAG
>CAJNJA010048708.1:7093-26000 GCA_905231915.1 Symbiodinium necroappetens | reverse complement strand
ATGAACACAGATACATACATACATACATACTTACTTACTTACTTACTTACTTACTTACTTACATGCATGCATTAACAGGCACGTGGTACTAATGCTACAAAGCAGCAGCTAGCGGCTAGCGCAAGGAATGCTGGGAGACATGCACATGCAAGTACAGAATATCACGTCCGAGCCTTCGCCCACGGCAACTTGCACAGGAGGTGCCTATGTTTCAGAACCGTCGCAGCACCAAAGTGATTGCTTCACATCATACGGTCACTAAGTTCCACCGAGATGCATTCTGATCCTCAATAGGCACTAAACCATAGCCGGGCCTGGCAATGAACGACTAATTACATTGAAAAGAGCACCGTGATATCCTCCACTTTCGTGGGCACTGGTGAGTGGCTGAGGGATCCGCAGAATGGCAATTCGTTCCCGGCTGCTGGCGATGCAAAATGTGCCCTCGGGCATCCACCTAGCAGTCGGCCGGGACTGGGAGCAAGAGAGAAAGATCACAAAGATGTCCCCACCCATGGTCCAATATGGTCCAATGGTAAGACTACGTAATAAACTGGGCCTGTTTCAGCAGCTGTCATGCCTGTTCTATCTACCGACTGCCGTCTGCCAGCTGACACCTCCGAACACGCCAGTGCACAGCCGCAGCATCCAAGTCCTGACCCGACAGACAGGACGCGGCATAGGCCCTTAAGCTGCACAACTCAAGTTGCTGACGTCCTCCGCCCGATCTTTCCCGCCAGTGCTCTCGATTTCTAGCAGCCTGCTTCACACTTTGCAACACCACCGAAAAGCTTTCGGAGGCTTGGCAGTCAAACTTAGGAAGCAACTGCTGGAAGTCCTGCAAGCCATCGTAGCATCGTAGGCAAGTAACTCTTGCAGACGCAGTGCTGAAGAGAGATCACGGAGTGCACAACTACGACGAAACTCTTCACGCACATGTGCAGCACGGGGTCCTCAGCAACGTCCTCAACTTCCACCACCCGGATCCTTGAGCACAAAAGCACTTCCATCACTGGAGACCACCAATGGCGCCAAACGTTTGCTGTACCGAGCATGACAAGCTGAGCATTTGCAACAGAGCCGCAGCTCCACCTGCACCGACACACACACACACAAACACAACACTGGTTAGGCTGGCTTTCCACAACTTGCGCCTCCCATGTGGAGCAGAAGTCATCTGGAGCAAGGCTTTCCGGGTTGAAGTCCAGAACCTGCAGCGAAGATCCCTTCTCGTCGGGATGTTGTTTCGTCGCCCGCTGTGTCCCAACCCTCCAGTGCCTTCCGCGAGAGCGTGAAGCTAGCTCTCTCGCCGATCTCCAACTGCTGCACGACCGCCTTGGCCAGCCAGCACGGGCTGCAGGCTAAGGCCCTGAGTGGGCAAGGTCTTGCTGCGTTTCAGCAAACTGGGGCCCCCCGCCGTCCACACCGGCGAGCACTGCGGATCTCCCAAACACAACACAACTGAGAAGTCCTCGTGTTCTGGGTAAGCCTGACATCCAACGATGATGTCGCTGGCATTGGCCAGACACTTACGACACGAGCCTTCTTTTCCTCGCAGTTCTCAATCTTCAGATAGGCCATGTGTCGCTTCTTTGATTTTGCCTACGCAACCCGCATGCAAGCACAGACAGGGAAAAAAGGAGAAAGCAATAGAGGGAGAGAGTCAGTCGGTGAGTCATGGTCAGAGGCAGAAAAGCACACACAAAACACGGAGTAGGTCGATCGACTACTGATAATAAAAGATTGAACTGGGACAATTCTGCATCGAACACGGTATCTGAGAACACAGTTCACAGCATGACCTGCTGTTCATACTCAGAAGCCCAGAAATGACCTTCAGCCTCAGACCAACCACTGCAATAACTTGCACTCAAATCCGCTCAAAGACCCGAACGTACGGAACATGAGAACGACAAGTTGCTGCATGGACATGACGAGGCATGTTTGGCCCGTGAAAGCTCCAAGCACTGGTGCACGCTCAGAAGCTTTCAAGGGTCCCCTGCTCCCGCCTCCAGGTATGCAGACTTAACTGCCCAACCTTGGTGTCCTGGTGAGAGGGTCTTCTCTTTCTTGACATCTCCTGAGTCTCTAGTCGAGATCTTGTGCACGAGAGAAATGGAATCTGCTTGCCGTCGAGAGGCCCTCGGACAAAGTTGGCCTCACCACATCCTCGAACCGAAAAATAGACCACTCCGCCGAAAGGAAAAGTGGGTGAAAGCAGGTAAAGCCCCCCGCCTTTTTGGGCTTCTTGGGCTTTGGAGGCTCCTCCTGAGCCAGTGACAAAAGCCGGCACTGGGGCTCTCTGTCCAGCTCTGAGTCGTTGCGCATCTCGCCTTGCGGATCATTGCCGGAGGCGGGGAGGATTTCGGTGAGAAGGACTCATCCTGGGCAGATCCACGATCTGTTGGGTCCTCGTCAGAGAGAAGCTACTCGTGAGGGGTGCCTCCACCACACCTTCTCGTCTCTCTGCGACCAGCACAGCGCCATCTGCGACCTACGATTGGCGGATACTGGCCTCGTCACAGCGATAAACAAAAGGACGCTGAGGCAAGAGCATTGTTCGGCTCACCCGCGAGTGGCTTGATATCATCAAGTTCGCGACCTCAGAGCCATTGAATTGCCTGATGTCTCGGACCCCGGTCTGCGGCAAGCCTTCGCAAGTAAGCTTGATCTGCTTTGGAGGCGCGCGGATGCTGTACCTGCCAACGAATGACTTATGGAAGATTCCGCGCTGCAACCTGACCCAGGCACGACTGGCGCACTTTAGGTTTTCCTTCAGGTGTCCAGGGGTGGAGTTGGGTTCTACCGGCACATTGACCTGTGCAAGGATCCGAAGCTGTTGCCTGCTCCCCTGCTCCTGCAGCTCTTACTGCAGTCCCTGTGCCTCTCCACTCGGGAGCACAACCTTTACTTGCATGGCAAGAGCTGCCTTAGCCGACTGCTGTGGTGTATGCGAGAACTGTCCAGAGGGCCGCCAGAGCCAAGACATCGAAACCGAAGGCCCTGCAGCCAAGACGCTCGGCCGCAGAGCAAGATCTCGGTGGATCTCTGCGGGTTAAACTCCTACTACATTTCGCACAGAGAGCCAAACATGAGCAAGAAGCAATGGATGCCTACTGCTACTACCAGCGTGCCATGCAAGCACTGTGCATTGGATTGTCCGGCTTTTGAATCAATCAGATGCATCTAGACGCCTGGCGAGGCTACTTTGCGGGTTCACCTGAGGCCTTCGGCCTCAAGAACCCGACCTCTTGGACATCAAAGGACAGAAGTCCTGCTAGGCTGGTGCCCACAAAAATCCTGCGATCGCGTTTCAAATCCAACGCGGGGTGATGAGATCCATTCGGCTTTGCCCGCTGCTGTTGTACTATGCCTAGAGAGATGACTCACAGCGGCTCACATGGGCTCACATCAACCGCACTAAGTCGCGTCGTTGGCGGATCTTAGAGCCCTAGACTATCCTAGACTAAACGAGCTTCAGCTGAAGCAATCACATTTGAGAACCTGTCCAAGCGTGTCACACCGTGTCAACTCACAGAAGCTGGCCCGGTCACAAAACCAGCTGGGCTCCAGGCACATCCTGCATTTCCTTTGAAAGGCCGAGGACTGTCACCAGCGCAGTGACCATCATCGCCTTGCCGACAAGGCGAGACACGGAAGCGGTGACAGCAGGTTCGGAACTTTGCCTCCAGCCTGAGCTCCAAGTTCTTCATGGTGTCTTCAAAGCCTATGCCTTCATCGCTGAGCCTGGCAGCTTGTGTCGTTGCCGACGCATGTGCATATGCGAACGTGTCTTCCCAGAGTGTATTGCGCCAAAACACCTTTTGCCGACGACCCCGAAGATGCCGCTGAAGCCCCCATGGAGTGTTGCTCCGATGTCCTCCCCTGTGCGGGAGCAGGATTTCTTTTCAAACTAAACGCTGAGGGAAGGCCCCTGGGGGCCAGCCTACTTCGAAGAATGAGATCACGAGCGTCACCTCAGAACATCGCAATTTGCGCGTGAACTCAACGAAAACTTCTGTCAAAGTCAGCTCTGAGGCGGCTGAGCATGCCAACAAGAAGGAACACCACGCCGATCGCAGCCAACACCCCGCTCATGAAAAGAGCGATCTGTGGCAAACTCCTGGCGGCAGCTTCGGAACCACGAACTACCAGTAGCAGGTTTGAATGCGAACCCATGCCCGGCGAGCAAGTTCAGGTGCTTCA
Organism: Symbiodinium necroappetens; assembly: GCA_905231915.1. Lineage (NCBI taxonomy): Eukaryota > Dinophyceae > Suessiales > Symbiodiniaceae > Symbiodinium > Symbiodinium necroappetens. Next base: position 21,794 of record CAJNJA010048708.1, on the reverse strand, counting down.
GAATGTGATGGGGATAGTAGTCCAGCCTTGCTTCAGTCCGCGATCTGCTGTGTCAGGATGACCGGGCAGCAATAAGAAACGGGCATCAAGAATCGAACCACCTGAATGAACTCCTCGTCCTGAAGCCTTGGAAGGTTCTCGTTCCCCCAGGGTGGAGCCCCGACAAAATTGGACACAAACGATTCGTGCCAGAGCTTCGGACAGACCATCGCCATTGACATCCATCCTTAGAGCTTCAGTGGAGGCCATAACATGTCAGCGCAGGGTCTCGAAGAGCTCTCCACGAGGAAACGCCAAGTGCTTAGTCAGGCTGCGTGGTGAAGTACTTCTGCAGCTCAGCACGAGGAACCTCTCTTATAGAACGAGAAAGAGAGAAAGAGGGAGAGAGGAGAGGAGAGGTTCCAAAGATTCGAAGAGGGCCCCGAAGCTCAGATCAGAGCACCTCGAGGCCGAGCTCCTTCTCCAAGAGCTTTCCAAGGTCGGCACCTCGAGCCGAGAGCCGAGAGCCAAGCGCAGCAAATCGCAGCCACTTTTTTTTTCTTGCGGCTCAAAACTCAAGGCTCGGGAATCGGCTTCGCTTTGAGCTCAGGCCCGGGCAAGTTAGTCCCGGAACCGCCAAGTTCTGAAGCAAGTCCAGCGACTGCATGAGGACAGCCCACGTGCGACGCTGCACGTTGGCCATGTTGTGTGTGCAATCACAGAGACGGTCTTACGAGACAGATAGAGACAGAAACACGCAGATGGATAGACGGAGAAGTAACCACAGTTTAAGGTGACACATTTCACACGTCATCATTCCATCTCGTAAGCCCTTGCTGGCGAGCCTCCATGACAGACAAGACGCCTCGCTTCGCAACGTCAGTTGCTTCCTTGGGGTTCCGGAGCTGCATCGAGATTCAGCGCTTTGCGGTCGCACATGCCCGGGCCGACTTCTGCTGGGTATTGACAGGCTTTCCACTCTCGCCACTCGCTCAAGGCAGGCGAGAATTCCACTTCCCCTGTCCCTCACGAGAATCCTGAAAGCTTTCGTGAAATTGGGTTTCGATGGCCCCACGTGGCCACGTGGCACCAGCAACTTCGCTGAGAGGACACCGGATTCTACAGCACGCTGCCCCCGACACGCTCCGCTATTTCAGTGGGCATGAGTAGGCTTCATTCTGGGGCTGCCGCAAACTCATCTTCGAGGTGTGCCATTGCATAGTCTCGGGAGTTTCCTGTGCAACAAACAAGCTAGTGCATGAAAGCTCTTTGCACAAGCAGTGTATCCACCTCATACCCGGCAGGCATACCCTCTCACTGCATGGCTCTGTGCTAGCTCGTGTCACACGCCATCAGGCCAGCCTGCGGGCAGGAGGCGCTTCGCAACGAGACCTTGCAGGAGCCGCGAGCATGCACTACGATTTCACAACTCTGCCACTGCTTATGAGTGGGCCTTTTTTGCGACGCCTCTTGCGCTGTCCAGTATGAGCCCACTCCGGGAGATGCTGTACGGACCCCCGTGCAGAAAGGCAAAGTTCCTTATGCCCAGGTGATACCTGCAGCCGCGAGAAAAGACGATGCACGGGCAGTGTTTACATTGATGTCGCTCGACTCCGATAAAGAGCAGAGCGCATCCCTGACTTCAGAGGGTGTCAGAAACTGACCCACTGTATCTTCTGACAAGGTTGACAGGGCTGGACCTAGCTCAGCATCCCATCTTTCAGAACTCACTGCAGACATAGCCCAACATCTCAAGAGAAGGTCCTGCGAGGGCACTGTAAGTCGAGCTACGCAAGGAAAGCCAGGTACGGTGTGCAAAACCCACAGGCCCTGCGACTAAGTCTGACGTAACTCCTTCAAAGAACCCTACCCCACCTGTCCTCTTGCATGAAAGACGTGAACCGTTCCACGTATCGTGCAAACTGCTGCCGCACGCTTTGGCGGCTGTGGATGCGCCGCAAAGCCTCTTCAAAGCCTCTAGGCCCAGGAGTCAGTGGGAGATATCGAAAGCGCCTGGGAAGTGCTGATGGGGCAGGTAGGTCCCGCGTAAGCGAGCGCCAATCTCGGCCCAGATTCTCAGGGTTCGAAAACCTCTCTAGTGCAATACTCGACGGTTTTGATGACATCGATGGAAGGAAATCGACCGCCGCCCAGCCCCAGCCAGTGTCCAGCTGCTCAATCCGCTCGAAAGGCATGTTGAGATCAGGGAAGAAGATGCTCAAGACCGCCACCCAAAAGGATGATCCATGGCTGTCCAAATTCTCATACACTTCATAGATGTGTTGGAACATGTACTTCAATGGACTCAGATAAGCGGCATGTAATGCATTCCGCTTGTGCCGATCCAAGAAGCGTGCGGCATGCTGGAAAATGACGGTGTGGCAGCTATTGGACGGTTGGGCAGCTGGCTTCTGCATCTGCTCTGCCGTCATTAAATCGTAAATGCAGAACTCAAACACCTCTTTGTGTCGACCTACACAGTTGTAGCAGGCCTCATGCATCTGTAGGAGGATATTCACCAGCAGTTGCTTGCGGGAGTCTGTATCTTCAAGATCCACGAACCACTTCAAGTAGCTGTGCGCCAGGCTCCGGAAATGGAGACGTCCGTCAGAAGAAACGAGTCGAGTCCAGAATACGCTCGGCCGAATCACACCTTCATGCACGTCCGTGCCGGGTATGGGCTTGCACGGAACTGCTTCGGCTTCAAAGCCTCTTTCCCCCATACAGCATAGCAAAGTGCTGAGCACAGGCACGTTCAATTGGTGCTCACTGACATTGTCGGCATAAACTGTAACTCGGACATGCGGCGCCCATTCTGGAGTTACGTTGTAGCAGAAAGCGATGCAGCGTCGGAGGGTCGTCTCCAAGCTTTCGCCTGGAGGCAAGTCTGCAGTCTCCCGTATTAGTTGCGTCACTCTTTGTTGGTACAGAGATGGCAACAAGTGTGGCGATAACACGACGCAAGGCGAGTCGTCTGCGGGCTTGTCACGAACTGCTCCACCTATGGCTGCCCCCATGTGGTGTACTGCTCCACTGTGCAGAGGCGCACAACGCTGCCTCTGCCGGCAACTCCCTCACCTTCGGTCTTTGGTTCCTAAAGTCCTATAAAGAAGCATAACAGCATAACTAAGTACTGCTTTTCTGGAATGCTGGCTGTTGGCCTTGTTCATGATTGGCAAGTCTCGAGCAACTTCCGAAATGGCCACGGCCACGCGGTCAAAAGAAGACACGGCATGGAAACAGAATGAATCAGGCTTCCCGCAGCGCGCAGACTAAGGCTGCGTCGCAAGGCTTCCGACCACAAGCCATGGTCAGTGTACGCATAGAGAGCAGCCTCGGGTCATGCTTCACAGGACTTCTAGGCGAAATCCGCATGTCAATGGCGCAGAAATCGTTTGCTGCTTTCTTGCGCTGAGCTCCAGGCTGCAAGGTCGCTGATGGCTCGGAGCTCACCCTGCCCCGATGTAGCTCACAATTCGCAAACACGCAGTTGGGATCACGCTGCAATTCCTTTTTCCCGCTGTTCCTGCTGGTTTCGGAGAAAGCACAGTGATAGTGATTCTCGGTCTCGGCCGACCGCGAACATGGCCAATCTTTTGGGCCTCTACGAATAAAGAGGACTGCAGACACTGTGAGCTTCAGTACGACCGAACAGGTTACGATTGAGGTTACTGCTTCGACAGACGGGCCATGCTCGACATGTCGCCTCAAAGGTGACGGCAGCCCCTCTTTGTATGTCACGACATCAGCTCCTGAACATGTGTGACCGTGAGGGGCTTTGCCTAAGAGTGTCGCTGGCCCTGCGTCCAGGGAATGTGTGAGCGAGCCTGAATCTTGCCGCTGCGCAGGAGCGGCTTCACTCCGCCCATGCCACCTCAGTCTTCGCTCGGCTCTTGCCAAACTTCAAAGCCATGGAAGGCACAGAAGCCTAGAACCAAATCTGACGGCGGGCCATCGTTGCATCCGCCAACGAAGTTGCCTTTCACCCAAACTTTCGGCACGCTCGTGGAGTTCGTCTTGGAGGCCAGCTCGTTCCTGTCGAGCGAACATCGGTGAACTGTCGATGAAAAAAGGTTCTCCTTCATGCCGGTCTAAGCCGGGCCCACCCGGTCCTCAAGTCAGACCCAGGCGAAACCTCCACGGTGACGGGCGGATAGCCTGCATCCGTCAACGCCGCAACCTAACGGGATGCAGGAGATTCTGGTAAACCAGAGGGTACAAGAGCGCCGCCATTTCAGCGGTGACAAATGACTAGGTCTGGAACGGCTTCCCGGCAGAACGGACACGTGGGCGTGATGAATGCGATAACATCCTGAAGTCGGGAAATGAGACTGGTGACACTTATGCCATGCACAGGTGAGACATGGCTGCGTTGCACGTCAAAGGTGCGTTCTCTGCTATATATTCGTCCACTGTACTTGCGCCTCGGGGATGACAACAAGGTGGTGCATCAACAGACCGCAATCAAGACCAAGTGGGCAGGCACGGTAGGAAGCATGCTGCCAGGCTGCGCAGCGTTGTCGCGCGTGGAGCACGCACCTCTGCGATGAAATGAAGAAAAGCGGTGCACTGCATTGCTGCAGCACCTCTGAAAGTGCTCGGCTCACTCCTCTCGTCATCATGCCAGAGGTAGCGGCAACAGCCCCGTAATTTATTTATGGTCTTTACTACAAGACCCACGAACCTCGTCCTAGAATCTGGTAGAAGTCATGAAGAACGTCCCTTATACTCTTACGCCCCCGCCCCGCCGCCGCTCCAGTGTTATCTTTGGCCCTCGGCCGCCTTCCTCGCAGCCGCTGCAGCCATGGCGAAAGCACCCAGGCCCAACCTGAAAGTGCAGGAAAGCAAAGAAAGCAGAAGCACCCTGGCCCTTTCAGTGACGCTGGTCGAAACTTCCTCGAGCTGGCAGACTAGACTGTGCATCCGATCGTCCCAAGTGAGTAGTTGAACTGCTGCCAGGATGCAAGGGGCTGCCTCCAACATGGCCATGCCCAGAAGAGCGAGTGGCGACTTGGCCGGGCGCGGTTGCGCGCAGATGCCCTGGCTGCGTGGATGGGGCCTGGCATCTCAGGCAATTCGACAGTTGCAGCCGCACCCTCTCTCGGCCGAGTGGCGACAAACGCCGTGGCTTGGGAGATGTCCATCTCCTTGCGAAAATGTGAAAGCCATTCACCAACGAGGCTGTTGTCCCTCTGTATGTGACCTACCCGAGACACACACGGGTGTCTCTCAACAGAACAACTTCTACTACTCTTGACAAGTTCACATCCGTTCACATGCTTCGCATTCGGAGCCTGTCACAAGCCACAACTGACAAAACACAGATTCACGGCGTGCCGATGCCTGAAGGTTTGCCGACACCCGGCCCGAACGGCGCTGCTGGCAATCGCTGTCGTTTGGCAGGAGGGCCAGGACTCTAAATAGCTGCAAGCTTTGGGGCCCAATGCTGAAGCTCGCTTCATGCAGCCTAGCAAGCTAGCGTTGCCTTCATGCGAGGTAGCATGTTTTCATCCAAGACAACCCACCAAAACAACGACCTCAGACAACATGCTGCAGCATGGCCTTGTCATCGTCTGGGATGACGGGACAAGCTTCGAACACTTGTTCCATCAAAGCCTGCGGGCGAAAGGGGTCATGTAGGACTGTTGATCCAATCAATCATCATGTCGACTCAGCCACAGATGTCGGCATTTGCAGTCTCGGGGAGAACAAGAGGAGTGGCCCATGCCTTCTCTGGAATGTGGCACTTCAGCATGTCGTGGACAATGACCTGCTCACGCAGGCTGGGCACCCCTGGGCATGCAACGCAGCAACGTCTGGGTCTTGTTTCTGGTGCCTTGAACTGGTTGAAGGTGCAATCCGTCAGTTGGGAGAAGTAGTCACCTTGTCCAACGACTTTCGTGCATCAGGAAACCGAAGCTGCTGGAACAACGGGGACACACATCGAAGACACCAGCAAGCATCTTATTGGCTGTATCTGACCACACTACTGTGCAGCAGCTGCAGATCACTGCTCACCCTTCAGCTTGAATGCCAAGTCTGAGCTCTTTACGTTTAAGCCACTCCTTGAACTTGTCCAGTTGCCTCAGCTTTCCGGGATCGATGGACAGAGGGAGAGAGAGAGAGAGAGAGGGGAGAGCCAACGAGCTGAGCGCGCTCCATGCGACCTGCAGCCAAGGTACAGCATGAAGGACACGTCGCCAACAGTCTTCGTAGCTTCCTGGTCGTGCATAAGGTGCTGGGAAGAGCCACGGATAGGCACGGCTGCGTGCACCAGGCAGCTTCGGCTTCGTCTTCGGAGGCCTGACATTGGAAGAAGAGGTCCAAGTCCGTTGGAATGCAGTCCTGCAGCGCCGTGGCTGCTCAATCGATGAGACACAGAGAAAATCGTGGCTCTCTCGCGCCATCACGTCGAAGACCTAGATCACTAACTCCAGCCAAAGTCCGCGCCTCGAAGCAATTGTCACACTGAGCAGTCCTACCCTGAAAATGTTCTACCCGGCTGAGGCCCTAGCAGCTTGCGGCGACCAGAAGGCTGCACATGCCACAGGCCCGTACTGCGACCTACATTATGCCAGCCGGCAGAAGTCCTGCTGCGTTGCAACGGCTCCCGCCTGACTCTTTCTGCCACGCGAGGTCCTTGGCAGCGCAGAGATGCAAGATTCCCCGCCTCATCGCCAAAAAGCCGTCCTCCATGGACTCGGAGAAAGGTGACAAAGGTAAAAGCTTTTGCACCTGCAACGTGGTCAACTCGGTAGAGCCCCAAACACCCCGTCGGTCCGCGTCGCGGCCTCTACCCGTGACTCTTCTCTTTTCTCCTGTGGGAGACTACGGGGGAATAGACGCAGCTTTCCACGATCATGTCGTAACGAGCCCAGGAGTGAAGAGTTTATCCGTTTATCCTCGAGATCGTAGACCAAGGCTTCCATGAATCGCATCACCTGTGAGACGGGCAGGACGACCGGCCTTGGTCATGTGCCCGTTCAGCCGAAGCGGAACCCACACTGCAAGCCTTCAAATGTCTCTCGAGGCTCCTGCCCCTCAGGCGAACTCGCACATGCATGCTCCTGCATGCAAGTGGCTTTGAGATGTGCTCCCACCGGGAAGAGGACTGCCACTGTCCTCCCAAAGCTTGGTCACATCAGCTGGCCAGTGGCACTTCTGGCTTACCTTACACAGCCAAGTGCCACAGCAACTCGAATCCCAAACATAAAAGCTGAGGCTGCCACAAAAGTGAGATCAAGAATGTCGCAGGCATCAAGCCTCGGAGACATGTTTGATGGGTCTGCAGGGAAACGGTCCAACTCGGAATCGAAGAATTGTCATTTGCGTTTATGATGCATGATTTCTGCCTGTTGGTATTGCAGTAAATGCTAGATGTTTTGCGTATGTATCAGCTAATAGCTCTGGTAGCACAAGAGTACACGCATGCATGTACACAGGTTACATAGGTAGGTAGGCAGATAGGTATGTAGGCAGAGGCAGGCAGGTAGAGGTATAGGCAGGCAGGTAGGCACGTGGGCAAGTCGGCAGATACGTAGGTAGAGAGAGAAAGAGAGACAGGGAGAGAGCGAGAGAGAGAGAGAGATAGACAGGCAGCGTTACCTTTTGAATTTTGCATTGCCTAACTGCATACCTACCCAGTATGATTGTGGCCAATTTGGTTTCGCCTGCTGGTCCTGGATGTACATCTGCTTTTTCTCACGCGCACACACATAAATACATACGGACAGTTGTGCCGTTGTGCAACCATGCCACTCCTTCGCCAACTTGCCAGCCTGAGCCGGCGGCACAGACATCGATGCATGTCCCAAGTGCTGAAGGCTCAGCTACTGCAGAGCAGCCAGCATCGCCTTCTCTGCAGCTCCATGGCAGCTTGCATAACCACAAATGCCTGAGTCAGCTGGAACCGCACATGTTGAACTCAATACACGTGCTGCAAGTGTATGCGATAGTTGAGCCGTTGGCCAGTCTTCAAGAGTAATGACTTGGTGGCGGCCTGCCCGGCACAATGTCTCGCATGATGAGGCGATGTGACGCTTAGCTTAGCGGCCTTCCACAAGCCCCCGTTGGTCAAGCGAAGGACCAAAGCCGCGATTTCCTCGGCAGAGCTGTACCTGCAAGGATCTGCGGAGCCAGATTGCAAAGGCTCCAGGGCAGCCGACAGCGCAGAGAGGCATCATTTCGATTTCACATGTCGCGGACTTCTCCGTCCAGGGATTTTGCTCACTGTAAGTGAATTTGCCGTGAGAGACTCCTTTGGCCATGCATGTCACCTAGGCGGATGGATGGGCTGCGGCACGCAGGTGGGGGACAGGCTCTACAAAGTGTCCGAGGCACCATCGGAAGTTCAGCCCTCGTGGAATCAAAGGAAGTCTGCCTTTTGCCAGAGTGGGTTCAAGCACAAGGCCGCGCATGCAGCGGCACCAGAACGCAGCAGTGCTGAAACTTCAAATGGCTGGAGAACCGCCAAACAGTCTTCTTTTCCGAGGAGCAGCCGACCTACGGCGAGTGGGCGGTGGCCCCAACAAGCAAGAGAAGGCTGGCATCGATTGTGTCAGCAGCTTCCTTTCGCAACACCGCAGTCACGTGAACTGTGGCAAACCATCGCTCAGCCCACACCCGACACGGTTGCCCTCTGCCAAAGCAGACTCTCGTGCCAGACATTCTGCTCAACTGCGTCGGAGTTGCTCGTGATCTTTCGCAAAGTTCACCAATGACTCGCTCGAGCGGTTGCCATCGTAATCGGAGATTTCCTCACCGTCCTTGAACATCCTTGGGCTCGTCTGTCGCTATGGCACATCTCTTCGATCGTGCCACTACAACAAATCCCACCAGGAACAGCCCAGTGTCTTGATCGTCGGGAAGGCTCGAACATCCTGGCAACAGGAAGATTCAGCCCGAGTGAAGAAGGCAAGCGCCTTCTTCGTCACAGAGCCTTGCAAAGATCAGCGTTCTCTGGAACCGGATTCCAGTTTTGGTCATTGCACTCGATCTGGCCTGAGAGATCGATCTCTCATAAAAGGTGGCATGAGATGTCAAAGCCAGCCCGAGCAGCGGAATGTGACCGGGCCCGAGTAGGCACTCTGTGCCGCCTTCCACGCAGGCGCCAAGGCCTGGTCATACTATATGTATCTTGGCGATGCTGTGGCTTATACTTGCAGGTTGCACGAATCCGACCGCTGCCTGGCAATGGCCGCATGCCGCGGCATAGTACTCCCGCAGCTCCAGCCCCTGAATTTGGCATGCACGGACCAGCATCGAATGTCAGTCCTTTTGCCTGGATTACAGCAATGTCAGAAAGTCGGAAGCTCTCCCTGCAAAAGTGCGCACTATAGACTATAGACAATGCCACGATTTCCCAAACGCTGCAGCCTATCGTTTTCTGCCTCGCATTACACGGGTACCAGTGCTTTGCCCGTTCGGGACCTTTCTGTCACATTCCGTCTGCTTCTTTTTCGCTGTTCATTCTCAGACTCTTCCACGCGACCACTGTTTGGACATGCCTTTTTGGAGTTGCGGGTAGCCCATGCTTCTACGTCCCGCGAAGCCTGAAAGTTTGTGCCTCCTGGTGTCACGGAAACTTCACGATGGCTACGAGAAGCTGAATACATTGGTTTACGATGTGCACATTGGAATGCTGTTACAGTTACCGGGTTATCATTGAGAGCTCGTCGAGGACAAGTTGGAGGTCCCACAACGTGAAGACCCTTCGAGATGTCTTAGCTGCGCCTCCTCTGGAGAAAACGCAGGTCTACAGTAGTTTAAAGTTGCGCAGTCGGCTGATGCTTTGTGTTTTGGCAGCGCTGCCGAATCGGCTGCTACCGGTAAGATGCGGTCGTGGTCTGGCAAACCGGATCCGAGCGCCTTGTCCGCAAAGGAACTCACCAGCAGCTGGTTGGCGCCAAGTCCCATGTTGGACCTGACGCAGCTGATTGGTTTCTCTGCTCTCTTGCTCCTAGCCCAGCGTAGCTGAGAACTCTCGTTCCCCTCTTTCTTTTCCTTCCTCATTTCACGTTTTCTGCCGTGGCCTCATGACAGCCTTGCCCTGAGATGCCCTGAGATGTCGCATCTCCTGACTGACCGCTTGTGGGCTGCTCTGTTCTGCCTACCCGAACCGCGAACCTCTAAGCGGAGTTCTCTGTTAAGCCAAGCACATGTGGCACATGCACTCCTCCCTTGCCGTAAGAGCCCTTCAGCGGAGCCACGTTACCCACTTGCCGGCTTGTGCTGTTGACCTTTCCCAAGAGTCGCCGCGGGTCTGGCTTTGGTTTCACTCTCGACTCCCGCTGAACCCAATGTTCCGACTCAAGGCGAAGATCTTTCCCCAGCAAAGGTTTGATCATGCCACTGCAGCAATTCCACGTAGCCTGCGATTGCGCGCGAGCCCTTCTTTTAGCCACCAGTATGAAAGCTTGTTTGGGCAAGACGCTTCCTTCTTCTGAACCCGGCTCTTGAACAGCTGACTTTTCTCCTAGTCTACCTGAAAAGGGCATATTCTCGCAACTACAAGCTCCGTGCCTCAGCCGGAAACGGTGCAGACACTGCTAATGCCGCGGCGTTTGATGCTTGAGCTTGAGACAAAATGACACAATGCGACGGTGGAATGCGGAGTCCCCAAGCAAGCCTTGCTGGCCAGGAAAACCCTACACAACATGTCTGCAGACTTCTGCAAAGGAAGGCAGCGGCGCACTCGAAAAGATCACATCCTCACCCAAGCACGTGCGTATCAGTGTAAGGCTTCGCCAAGCTTAGTCTCGGCCACGAGACGGCAGAATGTAGGGGGCAAGCTTTCAGTCAACTCATCCCACCGATTCTGCAACCAACCTTTCGAAGGCCTCGCCGGTGTAACAGTTTCGGGTGCTCAGGGGTGCTCAGGCGGAGTGCGCTTAGCTGTGACGTGACGTAGTTGCCGTCCAAGGGTCTCCAATTCTTCTCTGCTCCAGCCCAAATCCTGGTGACAAGAACTGGCTCAAGTATGTAGGATGTAGGACAATGGTGGTCCGGTAGCCTTCAGGACTGCCACCAGACCTTTGTACCAAAAGTATGCTTTCGGCTGGCTTCCCCTCAGCTGCAAGACTTGGGATTGCTTGAAGCACTGCCGTGCACCACAGACTAAGATAGGTTCGGCATCAGCGACTTCTCCTCTCCATGAAGGCAAAGGCTCCTTCGAAGAAGGCATTCCCTGGTGACTCTGGTGACCGGTGCATTTTGAACTTGATTTCCTCTCCTCACCGCTGCAATAAGTGCTCCGGGGGTCAACCCGCCACCATGCAGCCTCCAAACAGACGTCCGCTGAGAGTAGCCACGGCAAAGTCTGCAATTCATGGGAAGCTCCACGTTTTTAGCGCCCAGTGCAGTCAAAGAGCTGAGCATCAATCTCAGCATTGAGGATAAACTGCACCTGCGCAGGGGCGATCTCATGTAATGCTTTGTTTCAGCAGTTTATAACTCTTTCCGGCAGAGAAGTCTGACTTAAGGCAGCCCACTCGGTTGATTGAGCGGCGGTGCTGTCACGCATCGGGGCACCTGTGGCCTTTGGAGAACATCGGGGTCCAGAAGGCCACCTGGGCTGCGGCAGGTGGCAAGGAAGCCTACTTACAGGAGCTCGAGGCCGAGCAACAGGATGAGGGTGAGGATCACAATATGGACGAGGAGGTGGATGAGGAGGAGGAGGAGGAGAACAGGAAGAGAGGAGCGGAGGTGGGATGAGTATGGAGTGCTAGTGACGTTTATGGTGATAACGACGAGGATGGGGAGCCGGGATAGGTGGATGATAAGGATGGTGACCACAACAGCGGTGGTGGTGTGGTATGAAGGATGAAGAGGAGGGGGCCACATGCTGCTTCAAGTCCGTGCGTGCTCTATAAGGAGCCACGACATGTGGCTGGTGCTGTCTCAGTCTTTATCGTAGGCTCACGGCAATCCGCAAAGATCTCCAGCGGCTTCGTCCTGCAGAACAAATAGACAGACCCTGCATAAGCTGCGTTCAGCACCAATTCCGGCAAGGTGTCAGCAAACCCATTCTCTGCTGAGGCGATCAGGAGGCATGGAAGAGCTGCTGCATGCTCAAAAGCAGTCTCCTATACCTGGTCTCGAAAAGCTCGTAGCCGACGCGGTATGCTCCCTGACGGGACATACATGGAACTCTGCCTCACGTCACGGAATCGCTTGTTGCAGAACTACATAATTTCGAGGCCCACACCAAAACGACCTCAGAGGCAGCGCTGCCCTGCACAACCACAGACAGCTCGCGCTCCACTGCATTGAGGATAACCTGAGACTGTCGAAGGAGCCGGGGGCTGCAAGTACTGCTGACGAGTCAACCGGCAAACTCATCACAACGCACCCCGCCAGATGGTAAACGCTATGTTGGCTCTAACGTGTCGTTGATCAGGAGATACCACAACGCACAGGACTCGTTGCTTCCTGAAGGCTGCTGCTCACGTTCATCGTTGCTGCTCTGTGCCCCTCTACCTGCTGCCCTGCTCCGTTCAACAGCCGAGCTGTGCCCAGCTACCTGTCATGCCACGACATGCCACGACGAGGCTTCGGCACTTGCTCTGGCCACTTGTTCACGGCATGTTGGGTAGGTAACGCAGAGCAAAAGTACAGGACTTGCTGCTTGCTGCACAGGAATGCCGTGCATGCTGAGTTTTGGCTACCGCATGGCAAGCAGGTAGTCTGAGTGTGTGTGGGGCTTGAAGTTTTCGTGCCAGCTGAGACAGCTGAGATGCCCGTGACACGAGCGTCCGCGAGCAGAAGAACTCCACTTCACCACCGATGCGCGGCCAATCCAGACACTGAGTCAGACACCTCGGTTTTCGAGGATGTCAAAGCACTCAACATGCTACAGCAATCCTACTGTAGGCTGCAGGCCTCGCAACGACCGCGTCCATCCTCTCCATCTCCTGCAAAGAGATAACAAACCTTTTTCACGCTCACAAACGCACACACAACACACACACAGACAGACAGAGACCACAAAGGCTCTTCTTGCGTCGTCCACATGTTCCTTGAGCCCGAGGCTCTCCATGCAAACACACACACACACATGTATGTGTGTGTATATATATATATAGACATATATATATATATACACATACATGCACATGCAAACACACACACACAAACAGAAGAACCATGTCACGTCGCATCAACCAAGTGATGGTCCTCATTTTGTAAGTGGCACAGTAGCGACAAGACTCGCGGCTCTGTCTCGGGAGCATCCTTGGGAAGGCCGGGAGCCTCCAAAGTGTTCCGAGAAGCCATGAGAATTCTATGCAAGATGCATTTTGTGCTTGACAAACTCTGCCTCCAGGGGTCTCAGAAAATGCCCAAACCTCGTTTTGCGGCCATGCTGAACTTAAATGCAAGTGGTGGATGCAAGGAAGGCAGTCTCAGTCGGCAGCGGTGATTGTTCGAACCTCGTTTTCTTCTACTTTCAGCCGAGCCACAAACAGTCTCTCCTTGCTATAGAGACCAACGAAGCCAGAGTAGATGCCTTGGTTGGCAGAGTGACGTACTCGCATCTCGGATGGAACGGCCGGAAGGCCGAATGCCGGCTAACATTCGGGAAACTCATGGAAAGCATAAGGCGGTCATGATTCCGAGCTGTTGCTGTGAGCTGCAGCGCTGTCACCTGGGAAAGCCGAGTGCTAGCAGAGCATAGTGTGAATGCGTAGAGCCCTGCGGCTGAGATGCTTAAGCGCTTGAGGACCACCCGATTCTCAAAGCAGTCTAGCATGAGCTCAACCTGAGAGCCAGGAAAGCCCCCTGTCTTACCCGCCAGAGATGGATTTGGGGCATCCTGGGTGCCTCACGGTTTTTGAGTGGAGTACCAAGTGTTTGGAGAGCTTCTTCACCTCTGAATGGCAAAGAACTCACGGCAGTGCTCAGGCTCGACTGCTCTCCAGCAGAGACCACGCCTTCCGCTCCCTCTCCTTGTCAGCTGACTTGTGTTCTGCCGATGGCGTGGCCAGCTGCATGTGGAGTTCGCGGGCTTGGCTGTCCTAGCACAGCTTGAAACAGTTGAGAACACGACAGGAAATACCTGGAAAGGTTCGGCTCTAATGTGGCAGAATACTTTCCTGCTGACCTCAGGATCGCAGCAGCAGCGACCGGGGTCCAACGGACTCTGGCAGACGAGTTGCTTGCACCTCCCTCGTGCACACACGTATGCTTCAAAGAGGATCTGCAGAGACAGGAAGGTGATGAAAACGGCGGAGTCAGAACCATAGTCGGGCATACCAGTCATACTGCCTCAAACACCAAAGCTCGATTCCAAAGACGTGCCACCGGAAACTTTTAATGACACTTCCTCCATACAGCAGAAACATAGAACGAGGGAAAACACCTCGTCATCAGTGAAAGCCAGCTAGATATGCCGTCACAGGCCAGGTCGATGAAGTCTGGGGCAGCAAGCCTGCGGGCCCGCTTCGTGGTCAAGGTGGAGCTTGCCTCAACCGCAGCCATCGACGTTAACTATGCCACTGCAACGGCCGTGAGTAAGATTGTACCGCTTATTGTGCACAGGTATGAGTATTTGTACATGTGGATGTGTATGCATATGCGTACCTGTGCATGTGTGCACATGCATCTGTGCAACTGTATCTGTATGTCTGTATGTCTGTATCTCTGCATGTCTGTATGTCTGTATGCGGGTATGGATGCATGTATGTATGTATATGTATATGTATATGTATGTATGAATGCATGCATG
>CAJNJA010048697.1:2177-23099 GCA_905231915.1 Symbiodinium necroappetens | reverse complement strand
GTCCCCTATAGTAGTCCCAAAAACCCGTTCCTCCATTCCCTACTAAGAACCAGTCAGCCAGTGCCCTATTCTGGTAGCGATCACAATGAAAGTCAGCAGCCCTCCCTCCTGGTGCTCAGAGCCCCTTTTACCATCCTCAAGGCTGATACGGTTGATGATATAAATCCTGCATTACCCATAATAAGGGATATACCATAACTCCCATGGTTTAGGGTCCTCAAGGTAATGCAGGATTTATATCATTAACCGTATCCCGAAGCACCAAAAGCCCCCTAATTTTTAACCCCAGCTCGGTTTAGGGCTTAAGTTAGGGGTGTAGAGTTTTTTTTAGGGTTTGGGGGTTTAGGGTTTAGGGCTTGGTGGGCGGTGCAGGTTTTAGGATATTGGCTAGGGTTTAGGCAAGTTTAGGCCATACCTAAACCCCCACCGGGATCGGCAACACTAAATGGAAACAACAACTCTCTCTGTAGATCCTACCTACTGAAGTCCTGAACCCCAAACCCTGCACCCGACACCTGACCCCGAAACGCAACCCCTGAGGGGCAGCTCCCCGGGCTGCCGTAACTTCTAACTACTTGATGCTAACCGTAGAATGGGATAGCCAAGAGGTAACTAGTACTACGAACCGAACCAAGCCCTGGAAACAAGCAACACATGAGAATCCAAGCGCTGCGATAGTAATGCCGAAGCCCCTGCTCTCCAATCAAACACCCCGCAAAAGACAAGCCCAAACCCTACCTTAAGCTGCCATAACCTACTTCTTTGTAGGTTCTTACTATAAACCCTAATATGGATTAGGTTTTGGTACGTTAAGGTAAACACAAGACCCATAGCGGAGCACGCCGAGTGCTACCAGTGGAGAATAGCTGCAGCGAAGAAGCCAGCAGAGCTCTTTGGCCTGAGTTGAGGAAGGACGAGGCGCCAAGCCCTTAAGGAATCTTCATTATATATATATTTTTTTTTGTTTGGGGGGGGGATTAGGGTTTAGGGCTTAGGGTTTATAGGGTTTAGGGATTAGGATTTAGGTTTTAGGTTTTAGGGGTTCAGCTTTTAGGGTTTCCTTTTTGGGGATCACCCTATCGGATTCTACAAATAAACCCACAAAAAGGAGCTACTTAGGAGCCTATTGGGGAGCCCTCATGAGTTGCTTTGAGCTGCTCCTTCTTCCCAGGGCACTTAGCGGCCTGGGGCTCCGGGTTTAGGGATCGGCTGTAGGGTTTAGGGTCTAGGGTTCGGTTTTAGGGCTTCTAGGGTTTAGGGCTCAGGGCTTGGTTCCTCAGAATTCTAAATTTCGAGCCGAAAACATAAACCTTAAACCCTTCGAGCCTCAAACAAACCTTAATCCCTAAACCCTAAACCCTAAACCCCAAACCCTAAACCCTAAACCCCTAAACCCTAAACCCCTAAGCCCTCAACCCTAAACCCCTTGCTAAACCCTAAACCCCCCAAGCCGAAAGTTGGGACTTTCGCCCTTGAGATTTCTAACTCTTGCCGTGCGGCGAGCCCTCCGCAGTCTTCGGAGGTGCCGGACGGCAGCCTCTCGATGTGAGCTCTGTCTAGAGCTGAGTTTCTTTGGTTTAGAGTTTAGGGTTTAGGGCTTAGGGCTTAGGGTTTCGGGTCCCGGGTTTAGGGTACAAGGCTTAGGGATTGGTGTTTAGGTCTGCAGCTTCAGGGTTTGGGGATTTTCAGGCTTCAGCTCCCTTTCAAGGACGTCTTTGTTGCCGCGTTTAAAGCCTTAGTTGTTGATATAAGCCCCCCAAAAAGTGCACACTTTCAGTCTTTATAAGGGGTTATATCATACCAAGAAGTTTAGTTTAAAGTGCAGCCATTCGGCATCTAAGAAGCTTTAGAGTTGCGCGATGTATAGGGTTGTAAGGTTTAGGGTTGTAAGGCTTAGGGTTCTGCGGTTCGTAGGCTTTTTCAGCTAAAGGGGTAGATGGTCCAGGGTTTAGGGTTTAGGGTTTAGGAGACCACACACCGGGTGAAACGGTAAAACCGAATGTAGCAGTCGGAATCAGTATGCTACCTCTACACTCTAAACCCTATAGCTAGCCCAACCCCTGTTCTGAGTGCCAAGATCCCGAAATGTTAGAATTCAGCTTGACGGACTTCTCTACAGGCCCGAAATACATCTTAGTTCACTGAAGCCTCAATTGAGCTGAAGGCGCTATAAGTATAGACATAAGTATAGACAAGATATCGTTATAGGTAAGGCTATAGCTGAATAACTATATTGTTGCAGCATCGACTTATAGATGTATACACACTTTACCTTTAGCCTGCAACGCAACGTTGCGTTGATGGGTCCCGAAGACATTGCAGAATAAATCCTCGGTTCTGTAAACTCAATCTGTTGTGGGTTAAGATAGTCAAGATTGGGTCCGTGACATGTCGGATGTGTGAATGCTCTTCCGGCAGCTTCGTTGAGCAGCTTTGCTGCGGTTTGCTGTCGAAGACGTAACTTTTGGTCTTGCAAGCTACACCAGGCAGTAGACGCGACCTGCGAAGAAGGTATGGTGAATGGCACGGCCGAAAGATGGAAGTGCCAAAGTAACATGGCATGACAGAGCAATGACGAGACTGATGGCGTGGGTGTGCAGGGGTGTCAGGACTTCCCTTCATCCCTAAAACCCTAAACCCTAAACCCTAAATCCTAAACCCTAGACCCTCAACCCTAAACCATAAACCCTAAACTTGGCCCTAAACCCTGAACCCTAAACCCTAAACCCTGAACCCTAAACCCTAAACCCTGAACCCTAAACTCTAAACCCAAGGGGCCCTTTTTTGAGAGTTCGGGGCAGTTGCAAGCTGAAGGCGCGCCTGGCTTTCTCGCTAAGCCATTGGGAGACAGCACCGCCTTCGGTTGTATCGGCTTGTCCTGTAGGGTTTAGGGTTTAGGGGTTTAGGGTTTAAGTAGGGTACAGGGCTGAGGATTCAATGTGCACGGTACATTGCACCTGCCACGGGAGCAACATCACATCTGCTTCACAAGGCAAGGCAAGTCACAAGCTGTCCTCTTAAGGCCTCTAAATTATATGGTCTTTTTATAAGTCTATCACAATCTTCCCCAAAACCCGATTCTAATTTACTCATCATCAAAACCTAGAGAGATCAACCCCACACACTTCAAGAAACGTTCGAACTTGCAGTACAAAGCACAGGTGGAACTGTTCCCCTGCTGAACCTTGCGAGGATGTGGGGTTCGCGGCCAGAACGTCCCCGTTGCGGCCAGCCTCTTCCGCGGTTTAGAATACTCAGGATGATGCTGAATATGCTATAGTAAACTATGCTATGCTATACCATAATTTTTTAACTAGCTTGATATAGTAGACTACACAGAGAGAAATAATAAGGGCTCAGGAGAGAGAGAGATTTAGAATTCAGGGTCTAAGGGCCGAGGGTTGAGGGCGCTTTTTTTGGCTTCAGGTCTCGTATGCGGGTCAGGTTCTGGGGCACCAAGTTCACATCCCTTGGGCTGTGGTTCTGAACCATGGAATCTTCGCAAGGCCTGAACCCTAAAACCGTCTAGGGTTTAGGGTTTAGGCTTTGGCGGTTTGGGCTAAGGGTTTAGGGGTTAGGGTATGGGGGTTAGGGGTTCGGGTTTGGGGGTTAGGGTTTAGGGTTTAGTAAACACTGAAGCCTACAGTTTACTCCAAAAGGCCACAAAGACACAGACCTCGATGTGGGCATAGCCGGATCGAGGGGTGGCGCACATCGCCTTGGCTTGGGGCTTGTGATTATGAGCTTGAGGTCTTAGGGTTTAGGGGTTTAGGAGTTTAGGGTTTAGGGTTTAGGGTTGTTTCCTCCATGATCAAGTTGAGGTTTAGGGTTTACCCATAGGCCCCTACGTAGTTCCTTTTTGGGATTACCTTATAGGATTCTAAATATAAGCCACAACAAGGAACTACTTGCGGGTCTGTGGGTATAGGGTTCAAGGTTTACGAGGCAAAGGTTTCAAGCTTTCAGGACTTAAAGTTGCAAGCTTTAAAGCGTACCACTAAGGGCCTGCATGGTCTTGAGCTGATCGTCGTTTTGTAGATTCAAGGTGAATCTACTTGGCGAATAACTGCGAACTAGAATAGGGTGTAGGGGTATATTGCACTATCCTTATAATAGGGACCACAAAGGGGGACAGCATTACGGCTGCTTCCGAAACCTACATAACGAGTTGTGGTGTCACGCGGTCAAGCACCTGGAATGCCGCACCAACACAGCAAAACAACCGAGTTCACGGCTTCGGTTGGCCTTTGCCAAGTAACAAAAATTCAACTCCCACAGGAAGGAGACCGCATATGTTTATGATGGAAATATTCGCTAGACATGTCATTTACCTTGTAATTACCTTTTATTCTAGTATCTCGATCAGAAGCCCTTAGCAGAAACCCAAACCCCAAACCCTAAATCCTAACATAGCATTTACTAAAACGCATTCAGACCTCTGAGTTGATGTCGCTTAAGCGACGTTCTTCGACAAGAACCCAGTTCAACGTTTGTTTAGAGTGTAGGAGTTTAGAGTTTAGGAGCTTAGTTTTTTTTTTTTTTTTGGGGGGGGGGTACGTGTTGCCTTTCGAGATACTCCCCCTCGCTGTCCTTGGCCAACATCGCCGTCTGCCTCGACACGTGCAGAAGATTTCGGGACCATGTACGCATGACCTTGCGAAATCAGAACACTGAACCGCTAAGCCCGAAACTTTGGTGCCCTAAGGCCCTAAACCCTGAGTGAAGACGTGCAACAGGTTCGTAAGGCCCCACTATAGCATGCCTCACGATTTTATGGTGCAACATCAAGGTTTAGGGGAGTGGGAGGACTTGTGAGTCAGAGACTATACGTCTGAAGGTATCGGTGGAGAGAGTGCCCATCGGTGGTCGGAGACCAGAGAAGGTGGACCCTGAACTCGCCCTGCACCTGGGGATAGGGTTAGGAGTTAGTAAGCTTAGATGCTCGAGTTTGGGGTTTAGGATCTCGGATTTAAGATAATTGCAGAGTTTATAGGGTTTCATTGACACTCCCGGACACACCAACCTACATTTAGTTGCTACCCGGTAGCACACTGGACTTTGGACAGGTCCGCAACCTTACCAAATCCCGAAAACACAAACCCCCAAATCTTGCACCCAGAACACCCCTAAACCCTAATCCCTGCGACACAAGACTCCGTTTCTCGGAGCCTACTGCCCTCCGTCATCGGGATCTCGGTCGGTTTTCTCGCGCCCCTCTCTCTCAGACCCCTTGGGCATAAACCCTAAACCCGAAGATCGCGAACCCTAGACCTATCCCTAAACCCCTAAACCCTAAACCCTATGTAGAGTCCTAAATCCGAAATCTAAATCCGACAGCGCCCCAAACGGTGCACCCTGGGTCTTCACAGCTCCAAAACCCAGAATCCAAGTCCTAAATCCTAAACCCTGAAGCCTAATGGAATTTCATAGTAATGCATTGTATACTATGGTGTACATTATCGAATGGTAATGTAGAGCACTGTATCGTAGAATTATGGTATATCATAGCGCAGTACATTCAATGCTTTGCCAAACTGCGCCGCCGCAAGGATCGACTGCGGCGCCCATTCGTCGCGGCGGTGCTCTGCCAAGCGATGGAGGAAAAACTCCTCCAGGATTTGCTTGGAGGGCAGGGTTGAATCATTAGTAGCAGCAGTAGCAGTCGTGGTTGTCGCAGTACCCTTAGGCTCCATGGCAGTTCCCATTTGTGCTACAAGGTAATCCCAAAATGGAACTACTTTGGAGCCTATGGGTAGGGCCGTAATCCAGAACACAAAGTGACCTTAAACCCTGAACCCTCAAACCCTAAACCCTAAACCCTAAACCCTCTAAGCCCTCCTATGGGTATGGCCTTAATCCAGAACACAAAATGACCTGAAACCCTGAACCCTCTAAGCCCTAAGCGGCCCCAGGACTCCTCGCAATGCCTCGTCTGGATATAGCCTGGAGATCAGGCCCAAAGGGGCGTTAGACTTAAGACTTATATTAAAAATGCAGGGTTTCGTGTTTAGGGTTTAGGGTTTAGGTTTAGAGTTTAGGGTTTAGGGTTTCGTGTTTAGGGTTTAGGGAGGCCCCCAAACGTTAAACACCACGTTCTCCTATGATCTCATCATGCCCTGAAAGTTTCGAGCACGCCTCCGAAGTGTGGGCTCCCACAGTGGCTTCCACAGGCTCGTCTTTGGGATATGCTGACCCCCTAAACCCTAAACACTGAACCCTAAACCCTAAACCCTACAACTCCCCGAACCTCCTGTTATGGTTCAAGATTTGAAAACATTGGGTCCAGGAGCTCGGGTATCCATATAGCCCGAAGGCTGCTGAAGCACGGCGTAGTATAGTATCGGTTGGTATAACCCAGAGAGCCCAATACCCCTTAACTAAGGAATATACCTTAAATCATAATATTACGGTCCTTATAATTTAAAGTATATTCCTTAATAAAGGGGTACTGGGCTCTCTGCGAATATCGTATAGTATACCTGGACCCTTAAGAACCTCCCTTTTTGGGTTCCTTATTCTGGTTTCTTTATATGAGTCCTTAACAAGGTAGGTGTTTACAGTCTTGTCTAGTCTTGCCGAGTATGGTATAGTATATTATAGCATATTGTAATGGTATATAGTACACTACAGTCACTACAGTATACTAGAAGCCCCTGGCTAAGAACCTCAAGCACCCGAAGCTGAAAGAGCCGGGTAGCTGTGTGGAACCATCTTCAAGAGAGTGTCGAACCAGGTAGACAGCCCTGCTGCAAGAGCTGCTCGCGACGGCTTCGGGCCGGGATCTGATTCCTGGGCCTAGCCTATGGGGTGAATATGGGGGGCCTAGCGTTCGAAGAAGCCCACCTGAGCATCTGCTGTGTCGCGATATACCTGAATTCTCCAACTAAAACACCCCCTTGGGGCCGAAGTGATCAACAGGGTTCTGGGTATCTTAGTGTAAAAAATCTCTTTGTATTCTGACAATCAGCTTCTATGTTCTAGCCCTCAACCCTGTGATGACGAACACTGCTGTTTCCCTTTTATAAGCTCTGAACTTACCTGGTTTCTGGGCGGTAAGAAAAGATTTTCATGCAGGGGCTAGGAGGGAACAAAACCCTAAACCCTAAACCTAAACCCTACCTGGATATGGGGGGTTTATGGTTTCGGGCTTGGGGCTCGGATCTTACTGTTACATGTAACCTTAGTTGCTGAGTTCATAGGCATAACAAAGTGCACACTTTCAGTTCTATAAGGGATCATATAATCCCAAAAAGTTTATAAAGTGTAGTGATTCAGCTTCTAAGTAACAAGGTGCTGAGTAGAGTTGCCCTGCGCTAGCAGACACTGAAAGCCATACTAAGCATGAACTGTTGTCCGTAACCTTCGTCTTCCTGGCGAGGAACGACATCATTGGGCCACAGGGTTCAAATCTTAGGTTGAAGAATATTGAAATTAAGGTTCAGGTTTAGGGGCGTTTGTGGATGGTTCAGGGTTTAGGGTCATCGTAGGGCCTAAAGCTCATAGGGTCTAGGATTAGGTGACTGCCGGAACTCTGAAAAGTCCTTGGGTGAACTCACAAGGAAGGTGAGCCCCGAAACCTTATAATCCTAAAACACCAAAACCCCCAACCCTAAACCCTAAACCGACTACACACCACAAAAACCCACAACCCACTAAGCAAAACTAGACCAAAGAGCCTACATCGGGCGTAGAGGAGGAGAACCATAAAAGCATATATACAACATCCTGGGGAGGCTCATGAAGACTCCCTTCCGAGTCCCTACATCTGGGTAGTTCTCTAAAGTAGGGCCCCTTTTAGGGTCCCATTTCATAAGGGTGTCGTACTGCTGTATATTTGGGACCTAAAAAGGGACCTACTTTAGAGAACTACCCATCACCCAAACAACTGCCAAAAACCCGCTTCAAACGCCCCATAACACCCTGGTGAATCCATACATCACCCATGTACAACCCTACACTCCAAGCCCTAAACCCGTAAACCCGCAAACCCTAAACCCCCTAAGCCCTATAAGACCGAGCTGCCCAGGTAGCCGATCCCCTGGCAAAGCGCTGAGCCAGCATCGATGGCGTCGAAGGTGGCACCATGGAAGCAGGCAGCCTAGAACCCGGGATTCGGTGTAATTAGGTTGCGTTTTAGGTCTTAGGGTTTAGGGTTTAGGATGGAAAATTTCGGACTATGACGTTTTGCGAATGAGGGGTTAGGGTACGATCACTATAGTGCTATTGCGAGGATCAGCATAATTGGTCTTGTTTTCAAAGTTTGTTGGGATTGTGGGTTGGTTTACGGGCATCAGGCTCTAAAACTGTTACAGGCTTACTATGTGGATGCCAAACGAGTAACAGATCGTTTGGGGCGCAACAGCTTTAGAATGAACCCAAGGATTTGGTTTACGGGCTTAGCTTGTTATGGTCCGCTGTCTTTCTGATAAAGGTGTCTTGAAGAGGGGTTTACGTCTTGGTGTGATTGCTTGTTGGCTCTTTGTCATAGGAAACTCAACACGGGTTTACGGTCCAGGAAGTATGACTCTATATATGGTGTGTACATAATGGTGGGCTACGCGTTCTCGAAAGGGACCCTAAACCCTAAACCTACGGATTAGGGTTTAGAGCTCGGGGTTTCGGCGGCTCTTGGGCCTGCAGCGCTTTAAATTAGGGCGCCGGGATGCTTCAGGCTTTACTCGCAGGGTTTTGGGGCTTAGGGTTTAGGGACTCGTTTAAGGAATCGTAGTACGGGTGTAAGACAAGGCCAGGAGAACTCAGCTAGGTTCATACAGGTGCCTTCAGGATTGCAAAACGGCTGGGGTTTGTTGCCATGGGCCATAACCCAGAATCCTCAACTCTCCTTCGGAATAATGGACGAGCTTCGGCAGCCAAGCTCTCAGCACAAACCGAACAAAAGAGTTAGGGTTTAGGGTTTAGGCGAAACTTTGTATATGACTGACCCAGGTTGTTCGTCCGTGCCAATAACCATAATAAGGAGCCCGCGAAATAACATAGGTAAATATTTAGGCCCCTACAGTACGCGGCCTTCAGAACATTCCAAGGCGACCCGGCGTAGGCGAAAATCCGAAGCTTCAGCGGAGCGCACTCCTCACAGCAAGCCCAAAGAGGTTTTTGCTAATTAGGGGTCTAGGGTTTAGGGTTTGTTTTTTAGGGGCCGTTACCTAAAGAACATACCTTAAACAATTTTCCTTTATAACCTGGTATGACTTCAGGTGCAGTCCTGAATTTAGGGATTTTGAAACTACCTTAGACCGACTTAGACCATCGAACTTATTCCTGATCTGATCTAAAGCGAAGTCCTGAATTTAGAGTAATGAGCTTTGGAGTCTCCTTGCTCCGCCAGCCGAATTTGTGTACTTCCGTGTAGGGTTAAAGCTCTACGGTTAAGGGTCCTGGGCTTTGGGGGACTATAATCAGCGCACTTTCGCGAGACCGGACGCCGATCCAACTGAAACCCTCATCAAACCTCAACCTCAAATCCTAACTAAGACGCTACGCCGCTACGATAATGACAGTGCCCCCACATACATCTGTCTTTTAACTCTTCTAGGACCTATAAGTAATACCCATAGGCTCCAAAGTAGTTACTATCTGGGATTACCTTCTAGGATCCTAAATACAAACCACAAAAAGGAACTACTATGGAGCCTACGGGTAGTAATGGCTTATGCAAGGCAGAGAAACGCACCAAAGCTCCTCCAAAGCTGGGCTCCACGTTGCAATACCCCCCACCTGGTCGTGATACTGTTGATGATATAAATCCTGCATTACCTTATAAAGGACCCTGAGCTACGGGAATTATGGTATATTCCTTACTATGCGTAATAGATATAAATCCTGCATGACCCATAATAAGGAATATCTACCATAATTCCCGGAGTTTGGTGTCCTTAAGGTCATGCAAAATCTCTATCACCAACTGTATGGGCTCATGCCTCGAGTTCACCCTCGGCACCCAGGGACCTTACTATTGGGTCCTTTTGGGGTTTTCCGGGGCCCTATACTACAAGGTCCTTGGAAGCATAGGGGCCCTAATAAGCCCAAAACCCTAGACCCAAAAATTTTTAGGGACGAAAGGACTTGAAGTTCGGGCCTCATAGGGCTCTGAAGTATTCGGAACACCCCTTACACCCTAAACCCTTCAACCGGGGTTGAGAGCTCTGGCGCTTTGGGGATCTGCTGGAGTTCTTTGAAGCTTCAGGGGATCAAGCTTGGAGTTGGAGTCCCAGAGTTCAGGGCTTAGGGTCCTAGGGATTGGGTTTAGGGTTTGGGGTGCAGGGCTGTCTTAGGATCAGGACTGTTGGTCTCTGACAAAAAGGTTCGGGGGTTCTGTGGGGCCTGCGGAGCACGGATATCACACGGATATCAAGGGACAGTGCTGCGAAGGACTTTAAGGCTCAAAGCTTGGAGTTTCCTGCTAAGCATGTATTATGCCCTTGGCAAGAACTTATACAACCCCGTTTAGGATCACAGGTGCAAGCTGCTCTGAGCCTCCGAACCCTGAAACTTACATGCTGTAGGGGCGCCTTAATAGTTAGGATTGGGTTTTGGGTGGTATGTTATGCTATAGCTATGACAAGGAACCCCCACCCCGCAAAGCAGCATTGGTAATTCTGTCGGCCCCTCTAATTATAAGCATCTGAAGCGCGAAGCCTTCTCTGGAATAAAGGCCCTCTTATACCTCACAACAATTAGGGTTTAGGGTTTAGGGTTTGGAGTTTAGGATTCTCATGCAAAGTTGCTTCGGCTCCTAAGTGAAGCAAGTATCTTCCTGGGCAGGAATATGGGGGGGAGCATCCGTGAATGGACTGAAGCCTCAGATTCTGAAAGTATTGCGGTTGATCCTTCACGGATAGGGATAGTGCATTCTAGTTCTAGCATCAAGGGTGGCGGATCTTCACATCACAGGTACAGGGTTTGGAGGTTTAGGTTGTGGGCTTGAAGGTCTGCGGTAAGGTCTGGGGTAGTGGGTTTGAGCATCAGGCGCCGCCACAGTCACTTCTTGAATGCCCACCCCTACCTATACTATGGCCCACAAACCGAAACAACCTAAGCTTGCCCGTTTTAGGTTGGTGGTATATGGGCATATGCTGGGATAGTATCTGGATTAATCTGTGGATATCTGGGGGGTGGTGTAGTTTACCCAAAACGGGCAAGCCCTAGGCAAACCAAATATACCCCGAGACCTGCTCTAATCATTAAGCCATAAACCCTAAACACCAAAGCCGATCGGTGCGCGCCTGGCGCATAGCATATGCTGAGGCGTTTCGCGCACCTTCACCCCACCAGTCGGCCTGAATTAGGGTTTAGGGTCCGCTTAAAACAAGGGCCTTGAGAGGGTTCCTTTCAAGGTTCTATGATATGAGGTATAATTAGGGGCCTGAATGGCGGCTAGAAAAGGGCTTGGGGGTCTGTTGTGGTAAACTATAGTGTTTGAGGACCTCTAAGGAGTGATACAGGAACAAGTCTACATTCAGCTAGACTCTGGGGGCTGAAGGTTATCCCTTAGGTTCCAAGTCCTTATTTATGGTTTTGGTTTTGGGTATCCAAAAAAGCCCCCAAGGTCCTTAAATAAGGAGTACTTGGACCCTTAGGTATGGTTCAAGTACAGGTGAAGTTGAGCCGCGCACAGGGCCGCGAAACTCTGAGACGCATAGAGAAGGGTAGAGGTGGAATGCCTCAAACAAACGCAGAGAACCCAATACCCTCAATTAAGGAATAGACCTTAAATTATAAGGGCACTAATATTATGATTTAAGGTATATATTCCTTAATTAAGGGGTATTGGGTTCTGGGAAGATTCATTAACACCGGCATTAAGCACGAAGCCAGGAGGGCTGAGGGCTGGGGGGTCTAGGTTGGGGTCCTCAGGGTATACGGGTTTTCCCATATAAACCCTAAGGCCAAACCCAAAGCCCCGAAAATGGCCAAGGGAATTCCACAAAACTTGGTGAACACAAGCCCCGTTGATCTTCACGGCAATATGGGGAGGGGGAGGGCTAAACATGTTGATTAGGGTTTGGGCTCGAAAAACATACTTTGAAGTATAAGTTATCAAAAGGAACCCTCAATCCCAAATCCTAAACCCCAAACCCTAAACCCTAAGCCCTCATAATGCTTAACTCAAGCATCCTCCGAGCTTTTGGGGTCTGGGATTCCCTCTCTCCCGGTGCCTCCTTCGCCTTCATCGATGCCAATGTCACGTAGTCGCGCAGCCTCGGTTCCATCCACGTGCTGGAGTCTGATTGATCTAAGGGCCTGATCATGAATGATTAGACCAGTTTTTTTTTTGGGGGGGGGGGAATTTTTATGCTAGTATAGGTATGATAGTACGGAGCCCTCAGGAACAGTCATGTCACTCATTCCGACCCTATGTTACTGGAAGTCGGAACCATAAACCCCCCCCCTAAACCCAAAGACCCGAAACCCTCCTCCAAAGCCCCAAAAACCCCAAACCCCCAAACCCTAAACCCCCTATAAACCCCATAAGCCCCATAAAACCTAAACCCCTATAAACCCCAAACCCTAAACCCTAAACCACTAAATCCTAAACCGCCCAAAACCCTAAACCCTAAACCTAAAGCCTGATCCTCAGAGGTTCTCCCTGCAAGGTGAGGAGCTCTAACTCGAGAGAAAGATCCCTGCGCCGTTGGCGAAGCTCCTGCAGAGAAGTGCTTCGATTAGAGCTCCGGGTCTAGGGCGGACTGGGGTTTAGGGTTTAGGGCTGACTGGGGTTTAGGGTTTAGGGGTTTAGGGTTTAGCGTTGAGGGTTTAGGGGTTCAGGGTTTAGGGTTGAAAATCAAGGGTTTCAGAACGGACTGTCACGAGGCCTGGGTTTTTGCCCACCGCACTTTCTCTAGGGTCCAGGGTTCTGCTCCTATCAGTATCATAGGAGCCTTAGTTGTGAATGGATGTTTGGGGGATACTCTAATGCAACAGAGCAGCAACTATCATAAGGAGCCGTAAGGAGTAAGAATGGCAATTATTCAGGCTTCTACCGTAAACCCGAAATCCTCAGCCAGAAAGCCGTATCTATGTTGTTCTGGAGTCGATGGAATTGATCCCAAGCTTCTGGGGGTCCCCGGCTTAGGGTTTATAGGGTTTAGGGCTTAGGTTTTAGGGTTTAGGGCTTGAGCTAGTCACTTGGATTGTGCTTTGTGAGGTTTGAATACGAAGCACACAGGGTCCAAATCCCCAAAAGTCGTATATACTCTCCTGAATACTCATAATGTACTAAGACGAGTACCACAACACCGTTAGTTAAGACCGACGAGCCGCAAAACCCCCCAACTGCAAAATGAAGAGGGTGTGTGCTTTCCTTTTCCGGGTTCCAAGCACATTTGGAGTAACAAGACCTCCCCCTTAACCCTAAACCCTAAACCCCAAACCCAAAACCCTGAATCGCCCGGCCCTTAAACCCTACTTCTGAGTCTAACAAGTCGGCCTCTCAGTTGGAACAAGGCTGAAATCACGTCATCCGGTCTATGGTGAGGGTCCTATGGGAGGAATAGATTTCAGGGTGAGGCTTAGATCTATATAAAGTTGCATTTGGTAGTTTTCAGGGTGAGCCGTGCAAGTCTCATCTGAACCCCCCGCACCTGCAAATCGGCCGATCTGCACAGAGCAACTCCCAAAGTAGTAGAAACCTAACAGTCCTCGAGCTCCCCGACGATGTCCGTGCGCGTCAGCTCAATCGTCCTTTCCTCTTTATCAAGATGCTTGTGGACCCTAAACCCTAAACCCTAAAAGCCCTAAACACCCTGAAAAAAAAAAACTAAAAGCCCTAAACCCTATAAGCCCTATAAGCCCTAAACCCTCCACGCCCTAAAAGCTACCTGAAGTCCAGAACCCAGCACCTTGAGTCGGATAGACTCGAAATGGCAAGACTCCCGTGGACTCAATAATATAGGGGCCTTAGGAGTTAGAGTAGGGTTTTGGGGCATATTATACTATAACTATAATAAGGAACCCCCAACAGAGTACTGGTAGTTATTTAAACCCCTATGTTAGACTAATCTAGAAGTGCGACCCGCCACTCCTAGTTGATCATCGAACCTGATCGCTCAAACCTTGCATGGGGGCTCCAAGTATCCAAGAATTAGGCGCCAAGTTCTGCGATAGCATGGTAAGCTAGTCTAGTCTGTGATCGTAAAGTACTCGGATTTGTCAAAACCCCTAAGCCAGCACTAGAGCATTGGAGCACGAAATTCTCGGCACCAGGCCCAGAAGTATGGACCTTGTTCTACGACAAGTACTACCTACAAAACCACGGGATCGGAAACATGCTTCGTCACTACACCGAAGTAGACCGCATGCAGCCCAAACTTTGCCAGACCCCGAAACTGAAAAACCGTAAAACTTTCCCAAACTCCTAAACTCCAAAGCCCTAAAACTTCCCCAAACCCTCGAAATCCCCTCCAGCTCGGAGAACCCAGGCATTTTTGTAAAAGGACGCCCTGGCTCGCCTCCTCTTCCTCCTCGGCAACACGCCTGTGGGCTGGCACAGCTTCAACATCCGAACCGTTCAGGGCCCCGGGTCTACCCATAGGCTTCACATTAGTTCCTCTTTGGGATTACCTTGTAGGATCCTGAAATATGAACCACAAAAAGGAAGTACCATGGAGCCTATGGGTATTGCTTAAGTAGGGAGTAGGAGATCTGGCTTCTTGTTCAGGATAAATGTTTCAGCCCTAAACCCTGAACCCTAAGCCCTAAGCCCAAAAGCCCAGGACCATGGAATGTGGCACAAAAGAGCTTAGGATTCGGGCTTTCGACTTTCGACTTCGAAGTGAAGCCACTATACTCAACCATTTCGGTGGATTACCTCGGCCTGACCATCTCTATCGAAGGAACCGTCATAGTTTGCAAGGCTTTACACTCCCGAACAGCCCTAGCTAGAACCCCCAGGCCCGAACCCTAAACCCCAGTCCAAAAATTTGAAACTGTAAACACCCAGCCCCGTACACCCTAAGCCGCAAACCACGGCATCCTCAACACTTAAGACCCCAAGCCCCGAACCCTAAACTCCTAAACCCTACACCCTAGACCCTGCGCCCTAAACCAGGCAGCCCAATGATCCCGTGTTTGCACCCAATCACTCAAACCCCCTGGGTTGCTGAATATGCCTTAGATCATCTTGGAAATCCCCTCATGATTTTGGACTTTCCGGAAATTAGGGTACCTTGTTTCCGGGTCCTTATTCTAAGGATCCTACTATTAAGGGTACTATATTCGGGTCCCCTTTTTTCGGAAACCCCCATTTAAATCATTTAAGGCGCCCCCAAGTTCGAGAATACCCTGAACTTCCGCAGAGCCCATGTGTTGGGAATCCCCTTAGAATGTGCGGATAGTTGGCTCAACTAAGGGCAAACTCTAAGCCCCAAGGCCGGAAATCCGAGAATTTCCGAGTCGATGCAAAGCACCCTAAACCCTAAACGCTGAACCCTAAACCCGATGCCTTCGAAGCTCGTCGGAGATGTGTGCATGCCTGGGAGCACGAGGAGGCTGAGGTTTCGGCGTCGAGCTGCTTTGGAAGTTCAGGGGTTCGGGGGCTTAGGACTCTGGGTTTAGGGGTGTAGGGGTATAGGGGCGTAGGGGTATAGGTGTTTACTAAAGGGGGTTAGGGTTTAAGGGTTTAGGGGTTTAGGGGTTTAGGGTTCGGGGTTTCCTCAGCTGTTGATGTAGGTTTGGAAATTTTAGGGCCCGAGATGCGCAGGGGGTCTTCAAGGGAGGCTTGTGAGGCTGGCAGCCAACAGCTTTCACACCCTCAAAGCCGAGGGTCTAGCTGCCTTCAGCTTCCCTACCTAGACCCTAAACCCTAAACCACTAAACCCTAAGCCCTAAACCTCTACACCCCCAACCCTAAACCCTAAACCACTAAACCCTAAGCCCTACACCTCTGAACCCTCAACCCTAAACCCTGAACCACTAAACCCCAAACCCTAAACCCTAAAGCCCTAAACCCTCAACCCTAAACCCTGTGCCTTCCAGCCTTTTAGGGCTGTTAGGCTTAGCTGTCTTGGGTGTTGAAGGGCCTGTTGCATCATGGGCTTCGAATTTCAAGGCCTGCAGGGCTGTCCGCAATCGGAGCTTCCAAAGCAAGGTGAGCTTAAGCAAGATCTGGGTAGTTCTCAGTTAGGGTTTAGGGTTTAGGGTTTAGGGGAAGCTAGGGTCCCGTTTAGGATCCCTTTTTACGGGTGCCGTACTATATTGGGGACCCGAAAGGGGCTCTAATTCAGAGAATTACCCATCTCTAAAACGATGAGACCCAAAAGCAACACCTCCCAAGACGCCTCCAGCTATAAATCAAAATATATAGGGGCCGAAAATATTTTTTTACCAATACTGTTCTGGGTTGGGGTTTAGGGTTTGGGGTTTGGGGTTTAGGGTTTAGGGTTTGGGGCCAACTGTCCGGAGAGCTCGTAGTGCAAACCGCGGCGCTGGTAGGACGACACCGGAGCAACTTTGTCTGCGGCAGTCTTGTAGGTCACCCTGTCCATGCAGGAGGAGTCCGATGCCAAGCCCCAGAATGAAACATGTAGTATATTTTACTGCAACATTTGCACCTAGAACGTAGGATTATCTACTATAATTTACTACGATATATGCAATAATAAGTGCGGTTTATGTACTATAATTTTTAAACTATAATATATGCAACAAATAGCTTAGGTTTTTCATCTTGTGGTAGTCACGTCAACCGAAAGCTTCCGTCCTATCGTGACTCAGGAACCTGCAGCGGACTCCGAGTTAGCGAGCCTCCCTCGGCGTCGAGCCGTCGATGGCGGTGGCGGCGGTGGCTTGGCGTTCCGCCGGGATTCCGATGGCTTATCCTTTCAGGGCTCACAAGGGAGGGTTTAGGGTTTAGGGTTGGCAAGGGTCTATAGGGCTTAGGGTTTAGGGGCCTAAGATTTAGAGTTGGCGGCTCGGGGTTTTTAAGTCAGGAACTTAGGGCTTATGTTGCTATGCTTTATGGGGGTTGAAGAGTAACACTACCCAGAGGCTCCATAGTAGTTCCTTTTTGGGATTACCTTATAGGATTCTAAGTATTAGCCACCAAAGGGAACTATTAGAGAGCAAAGGGTATTGACCCCAAGCATCAATCTCGCGTACCTGTAAACCCGGTTTTGAACTGATGCGGCTTCCAAACGCAGGCCTAGAGACCCTAATTATGACTGCAAAAACAAACTGTCCGCCCCAAAATGCCCGAAAGGCTGAAGCCCAAACAGCCTATATGAATCCTAAACCTTCGAAAATCTGAAAACCGGCATGCAGGCCTGAACCAAGCACATCTGTGCTGCCAGACCCTTTGTATTTATTGAACCAGCCCGCCAACCAAACCCTCAGCCCCCACACATTTAGTGCAAGTTCCAACTCTAAAGCGGAAACCTAACCCTAAACCCTAAACCTTACCTCAACCCGAGACAGCCCACCCCTCGATCTCATCAACAAACCCGTCAAACCTTGGATTCCTACACATAAAACCTGGCACCTAAACCCTCGGGGTTTAAGGTTTAGGGGGTTAGGGTTTAGGGTTTGGGGTGTCAACCCCTTCATCCCACACCCCTAGATCCAGTAAACCCAAACCCTTTTGAGCTCATAAACCTAAATCCGTCATTACATAGAAGTTGAGCATGGGGGACCCTATGTATAAAGTCAGATCAGTCACACCGAACCCTTGGCCCCGACCTCGGAAATGAGCGTCGCGCGTAAGTCGAGGGCCCATGAGGCGTCCCGCGCCTCGAAGTGCAAAAGCATGTCAGACTCGTTTTGCCTTTTTGGGTCTTTGGGTTTCGCAAAGTGTTCGGGCTTGTACGACTTATAGGTGCGAATTGATGCTGCATAAAATCGGGAGGGGGGGGGAGGGGGGGCGGGTTCTCAGCATGCTGTTGATCTTG
Source organism: Symbiodinium necroappetens (assembly GCA_905231915.1). NCBI lineage: Eukaryota > Dinophyceae > Suessiales > Symbiodiniaceae > Symbiodinium > Symbiodinium necroappetens. The sequence goes on along the minus strand of CAJNJA010048697.1, from coordinate 5,199 downwards.
CGGGGGCCTTGAGGGGTTAGCAGTACCCCGAAGCCGGAAAAAAACCTTCAGTTGCTTGGGTTCCGTGTTCTGGAAGAAACACTCAAACTCCAAAACCATAAATTCCAGAACCCTGCCTGCCAGGGTTCCTTTATTACTGTTGATGATCTAAATCCTGCATTACCTTAAGGACCCCAAGCTATGGGAATTATGGTACATTCCTTATTATGGGTAATGCAGGAGTTATATCATCAACCGTATGGTAGGACAAGTCAGCAGTTAACTCGTGAAAAGTCAGCAGTTTGGGGCAGCAGGTAGGGTTTTGGTTTCGGGACAATCCGGGTTGGGGGTCTGACGACGAGGTCGTCTCTTCAAAGCTTCCTCGCATGCCGTGCTTGCAAGATCTGCCTTGGGTCCTCACCCATAGGCTCCATAGTAGTTCCTTTTTGTGGTTTGTATTTAGGATCCTAGAAGGTAATCCCTAAAAGCAACCACTATGGAGCCTCTGGGCAGACAGTCTTGAAAGCTTGCTTTAGGGTGTTGGGTTTAGGGTTTGGGGTATCAAACATGCTGAGGCGGAAAATGTTCATCGGATGGCTGAAGATGAAACAGGAAGCTTACAATTCCATGGCCTGGTGTTCCAGCGCCCAAGCCCAAACTGCTGCAAAGCCGAAACACCCCCAAATCCCAAAGCGCCCTAAATCCGCAGGCTAAAGGGGCTAAACCACGTGATGCAAAGCACTATATCCCCCCCATAGCCCTCAACCCTAAACCCTTAAACCCCCTTCTTCCCAAACCCTTACAACCGCACTAAGGCACCCCCTCCCCCCAAGAGCCCTATCAAGTCTTCAATTTTTTTGAACCACTGAAACCCAACCTCCAAGGCGTGGAAGATGGCTCCAATGCGAAGGAGCTGCTGGTAGATGTGATCGAGAATCCTCCCAAACTGGGGTGGGTGGGGAGGGGATGGCGGAGGGGACTCAGGGTTTAGAGGTCTAGGGTTTAGGGTTTATAGGGGTTTTGGGTGTATAGGGGTTTGGGTTTATAGGGGTTTAGGTTTTTAGAGTTTAGGGTTTATAAGGGTTAGGGGCTTTGAGGGTTCAAGGTTCGCGGTGATAATTCGGGTTTTAGGGTTTACCAATAGTTCCTTTTTGGGATTACATTATAGGATTCTAAATATAAACCACAAAAAGGAACTACTTAGGGGCCTATGGGTTGGGCCTTAAGCTGGCTGCGGAAGTCCTGAACAGAACAGGCGTCTCGCTGCACTTGGCATCAAATGCGACAGCCTCCCGCAAGAGGGGAGCCCTACAGATTCGTAAGAATTCAAGGCTTTCAGGCTCTCGAGTTTAGGGTTAAGGATTCCGGGCTTTTGGCTGCTTTTGGGGGGATTAGCGTTTGGGATTCAAGGCTTTTGGCTTGAGGGTTTTGGGGGTTTAGGGCTTGAAGTTTTAGGTTCATGTTTTTGATTGACCGGGGTTCTTCTTGGCAGACGTCGTAGCTATAAGGGACCTCTGTATCCGATGCTCCGGAGTGGCTGCCATGCTTTGGGTCTAGAGCTTAGGGCTCAGAGTCTGGCGGATGTCTGGCGGATTTAGGGTCTATAAGGTTTAATAGTTGCCCGAATGTAGAGAACTACCCATATGTCATATGTCAGAACCCTAAGTTGACACCAGGCCACAAAAAAACTCAACGTCCAACGGCCTGAATCCCCCCGACGCGATCAACGCCGCCTTATAACCAAGAAGCTTTTGGGGTTAGATAGCTCTTTGTAGGTATTTTAAGTGTAAACCTGAACTCCCAAGCCCTGATCACCTCAGCTCCAGCTCTCCAGACCCCAGGGTGAGTCAGTAGATCCCACACCATACACCGTACCTAAGCCCCCCAAGGACCGTCTCAGATGCCCCGAAATACCAAAAAAAACAGTTGAACAAACTGGGTTCTTGTTAAGGAAATTACTTTAGATTAGTTTAAGCTACCATAATGGGGATCTATAGTGAATAATAGGGTTTCCTCATTATGGTAACTTAAATTAAGAAACCTTAACCAGAACCCGGTAAAGGGTCCTTGGGGGGCCCTGGAGCCACCACACCCTAAACCCTAAACCCTAAACCCACACCTCAAGCCCCTGTGGCGCGGAGCGCCAGGCGTCAGATGCGTTGGCCGAACCTATCCGCGATCGCAGTGAGGGTTTCATACCAGGGTGCGAACTTAAGGACTTGGGGTTCAGAACCTTCAACCCTCAACCTAAAGCCCTAAGCCCTGAAACCTTGTAAACCCTAAAACCTTATAAACCCGAAAACCTAAACCCCTAGGTTTGGGTTCAGGGTATTTGGGGTAAGAGTTGAGGGGGGAGGTGCAGGGGCAGATGACTGGATGGTGCTATATGTGTCAGGACAGGCTCAGAGTCTCACCGCGTAGGGGTTTGGGGTTTTAGGGGTTTAGGGTTTAGGGGTTTAGGGTTGAGGGGTTTAGGGTTTAGGGTTCAGGGGTTTAGGGGTTTAGGGTTTAGGGGTTTAGGGTTTCGGGTGAATCTTGATCCCCTTGCTGTGAGGCAGCAAAAAAGCTCAGGGGAACATTCACAGTGAGGAACGTGCGACAGTTGCCTGAATTCCGATTCAGGCCGTGCAGGATTTTGGCCATCAAAGGGTCTGGTTTGCGTTCCTTAAGCCCTCCTTCCTGAACCCACCCCTCATCCTTGATTATCTATCTGATTCTGACTCCAGAAATATGCTCTACATACAACCAGATCAACACCGAATGAATTCAAATCCTAAACCTCTAAGCCCCTATGCCTTAAAACCTTAAACCCCTATACCCTAAACCCTAAACCCTACACCCTAAACCCTACACACAACCGAACAACAACAGGAAAAGGCCGTGGATGACCTGGCGAAGACTGGTGAAGGTGCCACGAGAAGATGAGGAAGGGATCCGACCTGGGATCTCTCAGCTTAGGGATTTGGAATCTCTGATTTTAGGGATTTTGGGTTTGGGGTTTTAGGGTTTAGGGTTTTAGGGTTTAGGATTTTAGAGTTTTAGG
>CAJNJA010048696.1:25961-56285 GCA_905231915.1 Symbiodinium necroappetens | reverse complement strand
CCCCCCCCCCCCTCCGCGTTCTCATTTGCGATGTTAGGTGGGATGCCGCAGCTAATCTGCCTAATCTTGTCTTGCAGGCTTTAGTCGGCACCACAGAATGTCAACCAGAAAGCAGTCAGTGCCGCTGAAACCCCACCTGGGCCTCAACCCGCAAATCCGGAAACCATTGGCAGCGACACGGGTGCACCATGCAGAGGCTCGGTCGTGCTCTTCATNNCTTCATGCGGCAGAAGAGCAGTCGCAACGCCAGGCCTGGTTTCCTTGGATTCAAACTTGGGATTTATGGCCGCACTCTGGTTGCGCTGCTCTTCTTCTGCTAGATACCTTTGACTTATAGCTACTTGTAGTATTTATCGACCTTTGCGATAGCAACGGGGCCAGGGTCTGACGGCCATTATCATACATGCGATTCTTCATCACTATACACCCTGGTGAGTTTCTTACCCCAAGGGGCAGTAGACTGGAGGCCGTCCTGGCAGCGTTGATTCGCGCGCTGCAAAGTGCCTCAGCATATTCTGGTTTCGATCTCGTTGGGTACGAATTTAGTTTCTTTAGTTATGTAGCTGGAGATAACATGACAGGCAGATGGAAGATGTTGGAAACACAGGGTAAGCAACACAGCTGTCATAACTCATAAGTACTGTATGTCTTGGCTGTTGCTCGTGCTGCTTGTACTCGAGCCTCCACATATACGCTGGGGTAAGCCCCAAAGTTAAAGCCCGTACCCTCCGACCCTCCGAGCCCCAAAAGACCCTAAACAGTAACCCACTGAGCCCGGGTAAACCATATGGGACTTTCCTAAAATAAGGGGTACCTTAATTTGGGGGTCCTTATAGTAAGGATCCTACTATTTAGGGTACTATATTAGGGTCCCCTATTTTCGGAAACCCCCCATATGCACACCCTCGCAGCCCTCCATGAGTCCGGCCCAGCCCAGGCCTTATTGGAAGTGTCGACTTAGCCGGCCCAGGAAGGCTTCTCAGCCGCTGCATGCATCTTGCAGGAAAGTTTTTTTGAGCTTTGGGTTTTCGTGTTTTTGGCCTTCGGATTTCTGGGTTTTTTTGGAACTCAGGGCTTAAGGGTTCGAGGCCTGAGGAGCTGCAGGTAACGGCTCCACCTTCAGGTTGTTGATCTTATTTGAAGGTGTGCGTTGGAGCAACTGAACGTTTGAGGTTTCGCGCGCTTGGACCCAACTGTTGAAGGACTGTGAGGTGGATTTTGCTACGGCAGGTTTGGGTGTCAAGCTTCGGGTTCATGTCGAAGGATGTAGAGTCGAGTGCGCAATTCGGGGTGAAACCGCGCCTCCAGACCACGTATCATGTGCACCATTGTGCAACCGTTTTTCGCCATGTCAGGGCTGTCTCCTCCTTCCACAGCATGTGCGGCACCTCTGTTCCGAATTGGTTGTTTGGCCATGGCAGAAACAGCCCGTGTGGTATGTAAATATTGTGCTGTCGTCTGAGGGGCTGCCAAAGAACCGTGCCTTTGCTTGTTTTTGGATAGTCGGAGCGCCGAGACCCTAAACCGTGGAGATACAGTATATACAGCATATTTGATCTTAGAATATAGTCGCTAGAAGGGGAACAAGCATCCCCAGGGCCCTGGACTTCATGCGCCTTGGGTTTCGTTTCATCGCACCTTTTGGGCGGAAGCTGATCGAGGCCAGGTGAGTCGGGCCACATGCAGAAAGTTTGGCTGAGGGGTTGGGTGGTTCTAACGGCTCAGGGCTAGGGATGCAGGAACAGCCGCGATAGTTGGAGCAACATTGCAAGATGCTAGGGAGTCAGGGTTCGGAGTTCTCCAGGTTGTGATTTCTCGAGACCGCAAGATGTCGGGTCCTTCGTTCCTTTACCAAAAAAAGGTGGGCAGTTGCGTAAAGGCGACGACGCAGCAGTAGGACAGGGATGCTACTAGATGCCTTTTCAGTTCGTAGGGTTGGTCGCTCTGTGTCGCGCCAATGGAAGGAGTGCCATGCGGCCGAGACGGCCAAACTTCTCAGACTGCTGTGCCGCACCTTTTGCTGGCTGCTGCTGCATGTGCCCGGGCACTTTGGAGTGGCTGATTCTGGCTTGGAAATCGGCCGTCCAGGGGAAGCAGCTTTACGGCCTTGGGGCCTTGGGGCTCTTGCAGTGAGATGGAGACCGACATGGAAACCGAATTGAGATGCAGAGAGACTGATGGAAAGCGCGACGGAAGCCGCAGCCAAGGCAGAGTTTGATGGCAGCATGTTCCTCAGCGACTCCTTCAAGCCAGACTCCTGGCTTCGCATTCAGAAACATCATAAGATTTGTGTGGGCTGGCCGGCCTGCGTGAGAAAGTTCCGATGTACCATGATGTACTTTATAACTGTCTCAGTCGTCCTTGCTTGCATGATCGAGAAACACTACTCCTCGATCTCGAATAACCTCATGCTCATTCTCATCATTCCGAATCATTCCGTTTATTTTTATGTCGTGGATGCTTGTTTTTCATGCTGGGGTGCAAGCTTGGAGCTATCGGGTTGGATTTGGGGGGTTTAGGGTTCGGGTATTGGCAAGGTTGCAGCCGAGTGGCTCATGCGGGCCAATAAGAAGCCGGACGCGCAGAGCAAGCCACTTGGCACGGACTGCATTCTGCAGGGGCCTATTTACAATAAGCATACGTGTTTTTGGGTATAGTATGATTGTATAGGGACTAGAATGGGTGGATTTCACATCCATGGAAAACTACGGAGAGCAGTAGGCCAGTTAGGAATTACACCTGCACAAGGACGCTCTTGGCCCTGTCGATCCTCGCTGCCAATTGCGGCGTGGGAACCAGTGCGCCAACAGGCGCCATGATGACTCTCATGTTGGCGACAGTCCAAGCAACAGAGGGGATTCATGTCTTTCTTTTTGATGCGCAGTATCAAGGAAACTGCCTCGTTTGACATCTGTTTACCTACACCCCAAAATCAACTGTGCACAGGCGTCCAGCTTCACGATGCATTGAAGCGCCTCTCGCGCGACAGCTACCTCGACTTGGAGGCGGTTTGGCTGATGCCGATGAAGTGCATGGTGTGCGTGTGTGCGTGTGTGTGTGTGTGTGTGTGTGTGTGTGTGTGTGTGTGTGCGTGCGTGCGTGCGGTGCAGTGTGATAAAGTTCGGGCTCCAATGTTACAATTGTGCCCGGAGAAGAGGAAGGTACTATGTCCCCTGAGTGTGCACATCCAGACGTGAACCCAACATGCTAGACACTGAATCGTTCTTGCTTGTGGGTCAGCTTTTGGTCTTTTATCGTCGGAAGTGTTACGAGTCAAGGTTTGCAGAGTCAAGGTGTCAGGCTGATGCACTCTACTGCTGGAGACTTTAGGATGGACGGCAGTGGACGTTCAGGTATGAAGCCTTCGGGAGTTATTCACATGGATGTAGATACAAGGGGCCGTCAGAGAGTAAGCACTTCCATGGGCACACGCTCTTTTTCCGGGGTAGATCCAACAGTTGGCCTCTACGAGGCCACCCAAACATCCCTGAGCCGATCAACACCCCTTAGGGCCTACAAACTTAACACTGGAGGACCAGACGACAATCCAGCGTGGTTTGTCATTGAAACGTTCAAAGTGTTTTTTTGTTGCAGTCTCGACATCGTTCTTGCAGCTTTCGCAGCTTCAGACCGCGAGTTGTTGGTCGCTTTGGGAGAGCAGCGGTGGGTTCACATGGCGTCAGCTAGGTCTTGCTCAGCTCTGTGCCCTTTCTGCTGAGGTGGAGCTCCATAGCCGCCAGGCTTCACTTCGGACATGGTGTGAGATTCGGGGTCGCTCAGATTCAGCCTCAGGAAGCGACTTGCCCCGACCGAAGCCTATATCAAGGCTTTAGGGTATTACTAGGCAGTGTTATTTCAGACAGCGAGCCCGAAGACCATAGCTAACTGAGCTAACATTCTGGTGATGTCGCAACATAGTCAGGCTTAATGCAGACATAGGGTGCCTGCCAGTGAGCACCGCTTAAGTCTATTTGAACAGAATTCGTTTCCTTGTGGAATGATGCAATGCATCTAGTTTTCGAGTTTGAACTACATGCCAGCTGCTTGCTCAAGCACAACATGCAGTGTATTTGCAGTTGTGCATCGAAATGAGTCTCTAAGTCTTGTATGTTTACCGGATTCATGTAATACATATATGATATATGCATAAATGCATGACTGAATGAATGGAGGAATGAATGAATGAAAAGAATGAAAAGAATGAAAGAAAGAAAGAATGAATGAATGAACATGTGTATATATATATATGTGTGTATACTGTATACTTATACATCCACACATACACACACACACACACTCACGCACACACGCATGTGTGTGTGTGTAGTGTGTTTGTGTGTGGATTTGTGTCGCTGTTTATGCGATGCGAGCAGTGACGTTCAAACGAGAATCGTTTTTGCCCGCCACTCGACGTCAACCTTCTCCTGTTTTGACGATGCCGAACCAGTGCCCCGACATCTGGCATACTGTTTTTCTTTTTCGTCGTAGCTGAGGGGCAAGACGAACCCAGGTTTTCCCGTGGATTTTCATGAACGTTCGACCTTAACTTAAACACCCATGAGCTCCCAACAGAGAATCCCAGTCCGCAGCCCAGGGTGGTCAGCCTATACGCAGCAGGGCGTGGAGAGCTTCAGCCCGGTGGGCTGCAAAGAGATTGGCTAATCGTTTTCAAGGATCCTGACAGTTGCAGAAAGATGCTCGATCACTCAAGTTGAGAGGGCCGAAGCTTCTACCACCCTAAACCTTTTGGGATCCCCTAAACCCTAAAGCCGAAACCTTTTCCAAAAGGCCACATGGGCTACTTCGTAAGCCCAGCTGTGGCACCAGACCAGCGGGTGGAGATCGATAGCGAGGACGCTGTGGCCGTGTGTTGCACAGAGGGATGCGACAATTTAGTGTCCGTTGTGAGTAGGGATCCGTCCTTTAGAAACTTAGGGAGCGATGGTACTGGGTAGGATGCATGGATTCGTTTATCATCATGCGCAGAGCAGCTGGAGCTTTCAGGTGTTTGGTGTCTCCAGTGAAGGGGACCTTGGGGTAGATGTGTTCCCTGCCGGGTTTGCGGTTCATGCTTCATCGTCGTCGTAGTAGTCGTAGGCGGAGGAGGAGGAGGCGGGAGGAGTAGGAGTAGCAGCTGGAGTAGGCGCAGAGCAGGATGAAGATTGGCCGGGCAACATCGGTGTGGAATGGCACCTCGAGGTTCGGTTTGGTTTAAAGATCAGGGTAAACGAAGACATGTCAGAATCGATCTCTGAAGTGTCTCTTTATTACAATATCACTTTATGCATACGTATATATTTCCATATATATATATATGTATATTATACACATGTATCTGTATTTATCTCTTTCTCCGTCGCTCTCTCACTCTTTCTCTCTTTCTCTCTCTCTCTCTCCCTCTCTCGCCCTCTCTCTTTGTATTTGAGGGCTTTGTCCTCTTCAGTTGGGACCACCTCATTTCCTCTTTATATTGATTGATTCTCAGATCGCTTGGATGTGAGTTTGGCGTCATTGGTATCACAAGATGCTTGCCGTGGAGGCATCGGTTCACTCAAGGAGCCCTTTCGCGCAAGGTGATTGTGCGTGTGCGATCTGCTTACTTGCGACTGCTTCCTTGATGAAAATTGTAGTTCTCGGATCCAGATTTCGCGGTACAAGCGGTGCTGCTGCTGTCTGCATGATGAATCGGACTGTCGGAAGCAGCTTTGCAAGATGCGCTATATCGATCTGCTAATGAGATAGTAGCAGGTGGTTAGCTGTGGTATAGGTACCCATCCGTGCCAGGGTGCCACACCGCCACCGCCAGCAGAGGGGCGCCCATGTGCTGAATGCGGCAAGCAGACGGCTGAGGGCCAGTGCGGAGAAGGTGGGCTGTGTGCAATTAGGTCAGGCAGTCAGCAGAGCATTCCCTTGGTTGCTCAGCGATAGTGTTCCAGATGTTAGAGGACCGGGAGACAGTCAAGACAAGGTCGCTGCTTAAGTTTGGCTGAGACGCGGAGTTGGGCTGGGATCCTTACGATTGCCCAAGTCCTGTCCTGCTAAGTAAATGAGCTTCGAACTGGATGGAGATTCGTCGCGCTGAGTTCAGCTCCCACTTTGCAGCTTTGTTCATGAATGCCCTGTGGCTTCTTGTGCTGCAGGCTATTTCGAGGGGCTGTGGTACTGCAACAACTGCTGGGATATGTGGCAGGATGCTCCGCCTGAGGCGGTGCCTGGTTTGATAACGAAGTTCTACCATGAGCCTTTAAATCCAATAGCACAGTACCGTGCAGAAATCGAAGAATTCCACGCCCTCAGCCCCAGAGTGCAGCCCACGTCTAAACCTAAAGTATCCTAGAGTCCTAAAGCTATGCCAAACACCCTAAGCCCTAAAACCCTAAAGGCATGTTCAAGGCGACACACCACTGACACTGGATAGCTATAGTGAGGTCTACTCTGCTGGATCTACATGGATGACCTGTCAGAAACTTCCTATAGTAGTCCTTGAGCTTTGGTCTATGCCTGGTTTGCAGCTTCACTTGTTGAAAAGTCTGAGAAGGGGAGTGAGGGAGGCCCAAACCTTTCCTGCTGATGTACTTAGATGTGGTAACCTTTATGGTCCCAACTAACTTGCTTGACATGGTTTCAAGTTTTTCGGTTCTTGCTGAACCGTGTACGGCGATCGTACTGACATGAGGTCTGAAGGACCCTAATCGATTTCCTTGAGCTGCATCTTGAAACTGGAAGCTGCTCAGAGCGAAGTCGTTGCAGGACAGGCTTATCTGGACATACCCTACAATGCGGGCTCGTCCAAGCTAAGTGGGAGCGAAAAAACCCTAAACCCTATCTATAGATCCCTAAAAGCCCTGGGCGACGAAAGCGGAGCTGAGGTGACGATCAGCCCCTGGCCTCTGGAGCCTGGCGTTGCTGAGGGTGAGGCGAAGGACTTCGGAAGCTCGAGGATTCACTACCAGGATACTTACAACTTATAACTGTTATAAGTAACTTATAACTGTTATAATTTACAACATGGTACACGGAATGTAATGGCTATGATAAACATTATGTGACAATATTCTATAGCAGTTGATCATGATATGATATGAGATGATGCGATGTGAAAGTTCATTCGACTGTCTTGAGGCTTGAGAGGGCCGCGATCGGGTTTAGTTACTTGTATTTCGTGCTTATGCAAGATTTGCTTAATAGCCATTGGGGGCAGTTCCTGGTTGAATATGGTTTAGGTTGAGCCCGTTTGTTGGTGGGATTGTGGATTGGGCCAGGGCCACGGGGTTGTGCCAAAGCTTTTCCACCGCACAGCTTACATAGATCTCGTGTTTATGGACCAGGCTTGATGATTCAGCATTCCGAGTACGGTAGAGGACTTGAGGCTTTGCTGGAAATTCCAGCTGCGGACCTTCCTCAAAGCTAGGGAGAGCTTTCCATCCTACCCTCCGCGATGTGATGTGGAACTTGTCAATGCTTTCCAGCTGCTTGAAGCTTTGAAGAAGGCTCAATGTTGTGAAACTGGTTAGTGCGTGGCTTCAGGCAGCCTATGCGCTGCTAAATGCTGTTAGCTTCCCCGAAAGACCCCCTGACTTGTAAACCCGTCACTCTAGCCCCCGCTCCCCCTCCCCCTCCTACAAAAACAAAACCAAAACCTGTCATAACTTGCACACAGCCCCGAAACCTCGAGGAGCAGCGTGGGGCAGCCGCGCTGCTGCTGCAGGCCCCGGGCACCCTGCGCTGTGGGATCTCTGGCATGCCGGGAAGCCCAAGTCGAAGGGTTTAGGGTTTAGGGTTTGGGGCCTTCATAGTTTCCTATGCTTTTTTTTTGGGGGGGGGGCTCCTTAGTATAGGGGCCGTCATGATTACCTATACTATTTTTTGGGGGGTCCTTAGTATAGGGGCCGTCATGATTACCTGTACTATTTTGGGGGGTCCTGATTCTAGCAAAAGAAGAATAGGCCCGAAAAGCCTGGTTCTAATTCTTCTTAAGGCCCCTAGATGACGGGAGTAGGGGAGGGTCTTAAGGTTTTGGGAAGTAGTTTAGGGTGGAGGATGCTGGAGGGGCTTGGGGCCTTTAAGGTTTTGTGCGAGTTTTGGGGGTTTAGGATGTGCGGTTTGGTTCGAGGAGTGTCTAGATTCCTCATCGAAGGACTGATATTTGATCGCGGACCATGGACCAACCTCCCCTGCATGGCCCGAGTGGCGAGAGTCTAAACCCGAAATCCCGGGGTTTCGAATTCTTATGGGCTCTACTTTTACCTGATGCGTAACTGTCATGGAGAAAGGAGTCTGAAATTCTCGAACTGGTTGAGCTTGACTGACATGGGAATTTGGGCCTGACTGGAGTCCCAGCCTAGATTAGCAGCGGTACTCTTTAATGGGAAATTAATTGTTTTCGGAGACTCAGTCAGCTTTGATTTTCACCGCCAGCAGACCTCGAACCACATGCCTCGCCTTGACTGTCCGAGAGTGACCGCCGAAACATGCCGAAACCCGAACCTACTGTTTAGTGTGCATCTGCCGCTCCGAAACCTGGAAGCGATTCGCAGAAACAAAGTCTGGCTTACGCCGGCACCTTCACTAAATTCGTGCTTCAGCTGTTTTAGGGTTTAGGGTTTAGGGGTTCAGCTTTCTCAGAAGGTGTTGTCAGACCTGAGTTGCTTGTTGAACGATCTTGAGACGCTGACTGAGTTGAGGCTCATGATGGACCCGGTCTACATACCAAGCAGCAACTCAACGCAGCGCCTCCGATGATCCAGCAGTGCAAAGGGCTTTCCGTCGGATTGTGATCTGACACAGACGCAGATTCTGTCTTCAGTCTGGGTAGCCGGGTTCAGTTCTCTAGAGACGGCAAATGTGAGCTGACCTCGGGCCACGCCCGCTTGGTAATTTTCATTTCGTGGAGTTCGCGACGGCGGAAATTGAAAGCAAAGAAGGAAGCACACTCCCCAAAGCCAGTAGGCTTACTTGACCTGGCTTAAGCCAGTTTATGCACTCCCCACTGCTACGCAGACTGCTTACATTTTACATGATAGAAACTATTCAAGACGCCTTGTTGGCATGGTTCCAATTGACTAAAACCTGCTTCAAGTGCGCAATGAAGATGTTCGCTGACCTCATTATGGCCTGAAGCTGTAGGCCGAGCAGTCCGGGATTGTTTTTGAAACCTCCCTGATTAGTTTGTCAAAAAAATTGCACTGCAAGACGTGGACGGTAGAGACATGTGAAAGATACCAGACACATTTGCGCAGCTGCGAGCTGCTTTTTCATACTACTCGGGGCTTCCATTTCGTGGGCTTCCCGGGCCTCGGCCGTGACAGGTATCCCGTTGCCTTCAGCCGTCGGTGCTTGGAGAAGTGGCACCGCCGGGCGGGTGGCCGGTGTCCGCTCACTGGAGCACCTATGGACCTCAAGGAATCCACTGTTTCAGAACGATCGACATAGAGACTGAAGGATTCAGCTGGGATTCATGTTCACAGATAGACAGACAGATAGACCTCTCTCTCTCTCTATATATATATACACACACATATACATATGTGTTTATGTGTATAGGTATAGTTCGCTAAGATAGCAACAAAATTTGTTCAGCAAGCGTGCAAAGACGGACACTTTCAATACTAACACGAAACAACACTCCTTACGTCGGCGATTATTTGCCTGAGGGTTTGCGGTTTAGGGTGGGCTACATGTACATGGGCTTGTCGTGTGCACATAGGCGTCTTCTTGGCCTGAACGTAGGGGCTTAAGTGTATACCAACAATGTTGTGGGGCTCCTTAACACAAAATCTTGCAAAATGTGGCCAGAAGCCTATTCTACATATCTAATGTTTAGTAATTAAGGCCCCTAAATCAGGATTAACTTGCCCGAGCCCTAGATCGATGCAACATCGGGCAGTTCGACAGCAGTTAGCTCCAATACCCGGGGACCCACAGTCCGCTATCCGTTTTGCTTGGTTCGTGCTTGTCTGTATATAGCACATGGACAAATTTAGGAGACAGATTTCTGGTGCCTCTAGACAGAATCCGAGGTAGGGATGATTGTCAAGGAAGCTTCGTAACAACATCCAAATTTGCCGTCACCGCGGCGCAGACAGACCCCACGCCGGCGTTTTTCCAGGGATCCGTCAGTCTTCTTCAGACATCATCTCCCCGAGGACGCCTCCGACGCTTCTGATGTCACGGCGGCCTTGTCCCTTCGCCGCGATGGTACACGTGTTGTTTTCTCTTTGGTGCTGTTTCTTTGAGCTGGTCATTCCATGACAGACGCTCCAAACCAGAAGCCCGTTAACCCGGCAGCTTTTCGAGGTTGGAGTGGTTGGCAAGATCGAACCCGGTAGCGCCGCCAGCATGACTTGGCTTAGCAGGACACCCCGACAAATGTGGTGCCTTCCGATCCCAGCATCGATGATCGGAAAGTGTATGGAAGGGTCGTGATGTCTCGTGTTAGCTCCGTCGACCATGTCACAAGTAGCTGCTTGTAAGTTGTACCGGATCTCTACATAGGCCGTTTTTGCAAAGGCCATCTTCCCAAGTGGCATGGAAAGCTCCTCAGCTGTCGGAGTCAGTCCAGCAGGGCATGGACCCTTGCATCCTTGTCGGAGTTCCTCCAGTTTTTCCCCCCCGGCCGAGTGGAGATTGCCCTGAGGGCCAAAGGACAAAACAGATGTGTATATATCTCTCTATATACCACACAACTACTACCCCAAACCGGAGCACCCTATTGCTTGTCTGGCTGTGTCCGAGTTGCGAGAGCATCGTGATGATTATTGGGTTGGGGTTAAGGGTATAGGTCCCTGCGCAGTATGAGGCAACCAATTGGTCCTTTTGGACCTTGGGTTAGGGGTATAATGTTAAGCTGGGAGCTCCGTCCACGCTGTAGGGTTTAGGGCCCTAGGTCTTTTGGCAGAGATTGGCCGGTGATGCAAGAGCTATATGGCATGCCCATTGGCATCCATCTTCACAGCCCCATGTGTCTTCACGAAATTTCACGAGGGGAAATAGAGGCTGGACAGTCCTGCGAACTCAAAGTTCACATGCAGAAGGTTTTGCCCTGCTTCCTATCCCCAAACCCTATAGAACCCTTACAATAGCCATTTAAAAGCCCCCGAGCTGAGCCGGGCCTCTTGTGCTTCCGCTTTTCCCAGAGCGTGCATGCGGAAGATTGTGTCAGCGGAGAAACGGCTGCAGTGGTTTTTGGTTTGGGCCTTGCTGGCGCTCTGCTTATACTTAAACATAGTAATATATCTATATATATATACACACACACATAATGTACATATACATTTATATATAGAGAGTGAGAACGAGAGAGAGTATGCAACATGTAGCATATGATACATATTACGTACTCATTGTGGCTGTCGCAACAGCCTCTCCGCAGCAGTTGAATCCCCGCATTCGGCCCTTCGCCCACGCCCATATATCGTAAACAAGCTCGGGAAGTGTCGACGAGGATCGGCAATCTTATCCCGACTGTCTCAGGCCACTTGGTCTCCGTCCCGCACCTCGCGTACAAGTGCCATGAGGCCCGAAGCAAGTCGGTGGGTCCTGTCGTTTCGACGTTCGAAACATTCCGTTGGGTCAGATAACTGCAGCGGTGCTCAAAGCTAGCTTAGCACTGGCGACTAGTCTCCACCCTCGCACTTCTACTCCCACTATGCGGATGCGGGCTATACATGCCCATCTCGAAGATTGCACATCATGCCGCACAGTTCTGAGACAGGTCTATATGGCTCGAAGATATTCCTTGCACTCCGTGGCCCTAAAGCCTGAAACCAAGCCGCAATGTGTCCCCTTTCCCGACAGGCGCTTCTGCGAAGACAGGACCGGGCTTTCGAATCCGACACACTCATGCATATGCGCCCACACGTACGTGTGTGTGTGTGTGCGCGTGTGCGCGTGTCTCTGTGTGGGTACTTATTGGTTCATATTGGTCTATGTATTTAGGTCTCACTGTCTATCGATTGATTTACTGTTCAATCGCATGATGATTTGTCGTGAAGGTCGGCTTGTCAATGCATGCATGCATGTATGCATGCATGTATGTATGCATGTATGTATGCATGCATGCATGCATGTATGTATGTATGTATGTATGTATGTATGTATGTTGGTATCTATGTATGTAAGTTTGATTGCTTGTTCGTTCGTTTGTCTGTTTTTTGTTGTGTGTGTGTGTTTGTTTGTTTGTTTGTTAGTTTGTTTGGTTGTTTGTTTGTTTGTGTGTTTGCTTGCTCGTTTGCTGGTTTGTTTATTCCTTAGTTCGTTCGTTGGTGTGTTTTGTTGTTTGTTTCTTGGTCTGTTCATCTGTGTGTTTGTTACTGTTGTTTTGTTTGGTTGGTTGCTTGCTTGTAAACATCTTGGCATGTTTGTATGCAAGGGTTTAAGTGAGCAGAGATTATATATATATATATCTGTGTACATACGGACGATATCTGTATATATATATATGTATATATATGTACATAGGTAGGCAAGCAGATAGATAGATGGATAGAGAGATCCCTTGACAGCCCGACAGATAGATACATCAATTGATACATAAATGGGTACCGGGAGAAGCAGAGAGAAAGACACACTCAGACAGGTTGGTAGGTAGATAGAAGGTAGATAGGTAGATGTCCAGGTTGGTACAGTATTGGTTGCATCAGTTTCCAGTCTATCTATACCTACCGATCTACCTAACCTACCTACCTACGTGCCTACCTACCTACGTACCTACCTACCTTCCTAACCACCCAGCCGCCCACCTACCTATCTACCAATCTATGTTTTTATCGATCGATCGGTCTGTCGATCAATCTGTTTGATTTTCTGGCTATATATCTTGCTAGCCAGCTCGCTGGCCAGCTAGCAGCTAGCTGTCTGTCTGTCTATCTATCTGTCTAGCTATCTCTCTATTTATCTATCTATCTATATGTCTATCTATCTCCCAATCTATCTATCTATCTGTTTATCTATTTATCCATCTATCTATCTATGTACGTATGGAGGCAGATCGGCCGGTAGGTAAGTAGGCAGGCCGGTGGTTAGGTCGGTAGCTGGATACGCAGGTGGGTAGGTATGTATGTAATATATCATTGACAGAGTTGGTCTAGACCAGTCGACCCATCAGCCGACTGTCGTGAAGTGCCATGCAGCGCCAGTTGGGGCCTGGGTTGCACCAGCGCCTTCGTGTTCAGGAGCTTACGTTGGAGAACATACTGGCGTTCCTAGCCGACAGCCCACAGAACATTGTGAGCCGAGTGGCGAGTGGAGTCAAGTGCGTAGAAAAGATGTGGTGCGTTTGTTTCCCTCCCCCAGCAAAGAGCGAATCACTTGAGGATCTTGATGCAAAAGCTTGTCACGATCTGCCCGTTGTCATTGCTCAAGCACACATACAAAGATGTGCTAACCTTGCTGCCAGGGCATCCCGCAAACTGGCAACGATGGGGGAGGCCAGCTTCAGTGATGTTTGTTGCTGACTTTCAAGCTTTCCTTTCCTGCGGAGAGAGGCGTGGGTGGCAAATCCGTGATTCGACGAGAAGTATAAGTAATGTTCAGCCCGCACGTATAGACCAAACAGTCTCCTCGATCTACCTAACTACAAGGATCTATCGATCTATCTATCGAACTATCTGTAGCCGTTTGTCTATAGCCTGTTACATAGACATGAGACGAAACGTGAACTGGCCTCGCTGGCGGGCTGTCAGGGCTCATCCGAAGCAGCTCCGGTGCCGATGCGGCCGAACCAGGCACCGATGCCTCCTTATACGGATCTCTGAGCTGCTGATGTTGATTGTTTCTTGACGCAAATGGTGGTGATGATGAGGAGGGTAATCAGGCTGACCTTGATGATGCTGAGTTTGATGCTGACACTGCTGATGATGGCGCTGGTGATGCGGCTGCTGATTGTGCTTATGCTGATGAGCGCGATGCTGCTGACAAGGAGGTACGGGAGCAGATCACGGCCGTCGTGAGTGTGGCGGTGGTGGGGTTTAGCGTTTGCCTTTGCAGGTTGTTTTGTTCCACGTGATCTGTGATTCTGCAGTGAATGAACGGAGAGGGATGCGACTGACTTGTGTCCGTACGCTATAGATGACAGTGAATGTTGGAGATCTCTTTAGTAGGACATTATTCCCATAAAGCCTTCCGTGTCTTTGTCCAGTCATGCGGGCTCTGCCCCCTAAGCCTGAACGTGCGACAACTTGCTTGCCTGGACAAGCCCTACCATTCTGTCAGCACCTCTCTGCAGAAGATGGAAGCACAAGCTCTGCTTTCCAGTTACCAAGAATTACCAGCTGATTCAAGTCGCTGGCCCTCTCTGCAGTCTTGGTTAGCTTCATGCTTGCCCCCCATTCTCAATATGTCACAGAGAGCTTACATTGTGTTTGCCGTCCCGGTGCATGTTCTAGTTTCGTTTTCTCATATTCAATTTGGTCGGGCACTCTGCGCGTTCGAGAATTCTGCCCGAGCCAAGCATCTCCGAACCTCAACATAGCGAATCTCTGAGGGCATCGCTCATTCTAGTGGACCTGGCAGGTTTGGGCTTTAGGGTCTTAACTAGGGCAGGTCGTAGTCTGGCTAGACTTGAGTCCAGTAGCAACACGGGTTTGATTAGGGTTTTGTTTAGGGTTCCTGGTACCCTTAACACTAGACCCTAAACCCTAAACTCCTAAACCCTAGACCCTAAACCCTAAACCCTATAAACCCTAGACCCTCAACCCTAAAGAAGGTTTGTTGCAAGCTTTGGCCAGGTGGCTATTCACCAGGAGAACTGGGAGAGTCCCGGCTTCGGCTCCGGTGGCTGGGTTTAGGTTGGGTACTGCCCCCCCATACAGTAACAGTCTATCATAGGGCTACTGTGAAGGGGCCTTTTTATATCCATACTATGCAGTCTATATTAGGGCTACTATTCCGGGCCTTATATATCCATCCATATTATGAATATTACTCGACAGTAGGGGGCAGTATCCAGGGTTTAGGGTTCAGGGCTTGATCTGTAGTATTCCTTAGGGTTGCTTAGTGTGAGTATACTGTAAAGTACCCCCAAAACCCTGTTCCAATCATTGAGGCCCCTACTCCTACATTACATACATGCACATGTCCACATATTTACATGTACAGGTATATTCTGATACACACACAGAGGAGCTATACATGTGTGTATACACACATACATGCATGCGCACACACACATGTATATATATATATGTATATATATATATGTGTGTGTGTATGTGTATGTGTATGTGTATGTTTATGTATATGTATATGTATCTGTATATGTATATGTATATGTATATGTATATGTATATGTGCATACTTATCTGGAGAAATATGTACATGTGTCTCTTTCCCGTTCTCTTCTCTCGCACATATACTTATATATGCATGTATGTATGTATGTATGTGTATATATATATATACATACATACATACATACATACATACATACATACATAGACACACACACACACATCCGAACGGTCCGTTAAGTTCTGAGTCTAGCTGACTCATCTGATTGAAGCGGAGCCCTTCAGATCAGACCTCGCGATCACCGGACACCCTGCCAATGGATTGCATCCCGTACAGCAACCTTTGTACCGACCCCTACCTTACAGTGACCCACATAGTAACCCCCGAGCTATGGACCCTTTCTGGCAGATCTTTTGCTTCTGAGGCCCCAGCCGACGTGCCACACCATCGCCTTCGCGTAGTCCCATGGCTCCTGCCAAGCCCCAGGAAGCGGGGGGGGGAGAGGCTTGGGCGTTGAGAGGGAGGTTTGGAGGTTTAGGGCCTCCCAATTGCGGTCCCTGCTCAAAAAAGGGCGTTGGAGGGCCGTTCAGGGTTTGGGTTTCTGCTTCTCTTTCGTCTTGTATTGCTCTCCTCGATGAGCTTCTCATTGCTTTTGCTGCCATGCACGTGTGCTTGCAACTGCCTGGCCGAGGTTAGCGCTGCTTCTGGATTACCGCTCCTACCGCGGGGAAAGGACCAGCAGTCCCTGTAGGGCCACTGTAGGGCTTCCTAGTTCACCTGGATCGAGGGAGAATTGGAGCCTGAAGTTTTCCTGGTTGCATTGCGGGTAGCTGACAGCATGCCTCACCACCCTGCAGCATATGGACCATCAGCCATCCACGTGTCATGAACAATGGCAACGCCCCCAGCTGTCTCGGGAGGACTCGCCAAAGTGAGGTTGGAGAGGCTAGCAGCCAGTCGCAAGTTTCAACAGTTTCACAGTTCCCACTTTCCGGACCTTTTGAAGTACGCAAGGTCTGCAAACAACGTCCTTGAGGTGAGCTTTTTGATTTTGTCTTCCACTTCCAGCGTTTTCGGAGGGTGTGATGGGTCGATGGATATCTGGATCGCGGCTGTGATAAGCTCATAATCGCGGGTGGTTAGGCATGGACGACAGCCATGGGGTGCTACTGCGGCAATACATTGATTGAAAGTTTTCGAAATTATACGCATGATTGGTATGCTGGGCCTTTGGCGCAGGCTAAGGCTGTTGACTGATCCTGCAGTCGTTTGTGCTGTACAAAACCTCCATACTACTGAATCTTAGTTTGCGTTTCTTTGTCCAGAATCTTCCTGCAGAGGCTGTTATGCTTGAATGGTCCACACGCGGGCTGACCTGCTCGAATTGGGTCGATTTGGTGTTCTTTGAGCGGCAGAGTTGCTTCACAAATCTGATGCACTAGCCTTGCAGCCCTCGCACATCGGATCCCATAGCATCCTATATCCTATGTCCGAACGATCATGAAAAGCGTTAAAGTATCACAGAACATGGAGCGTGCTTGCTCTTGGATTCTTCAGACATGTGCCTGGCAATCTGTCTTTCAAGGGCAGAAGATAGAAATGGCGGCAAGGCATGCGTGTCCACCAGTCTTGTAGCAGAATTGGACCGTGAAGATTGAAACCTATTGGTGACAGTATACTTGCCACAGCAACACCTTCCAGAAATTTCGACACACAGCTGAAGCCATGACCCACAGAATAGCCTTCCTCTACTGTGTCTAGCTGGATCGGACTTCCCGCTTTCGGCGCAGTGCACCACTGCATTGCCGAGAGGTGCGACATTTCTGTGTGCATCAGCCGCCTCTTTGACACTACCAGAGTATGTAACCCTTGCTCCCAAGTTTCGGCAGTGGCCCGATTGATAGCGGGGAGGACTGGACCAATTATTCGAAGACGGCTTTCCCGCTCAGAATTTGGAACTGCCTGCTGTCCTACATTGACTCTACAGATGAAGGGCTCTTGTACTAATCAGTAAGGCTGGATGTGCAGAACTTTTCGGAATCTCAGTGTCATTTCTTATGCTACTAGGCAAAGGAAAGTTGAGTCAAATAATAGCTGCACGAAGGGCACGCAGTTAGGACTTTCAAGCAGCCTCGCTTGTGTGCATTGATCACGACCACGCGAAAAGGGAAGCTCTACATGAAAGTCCGCAGCCGCAAAGTACATTTCCCAGTTACTTTAGGGGTGATGTTGTGCTATGTTGTGCTGTGTTCGCACGGCATTGCATGTACCATGATGCCTCAGGTGTCCATATGCATGCCCAGACTCCTCCGAAGAGCCGTGGCCAGGCCTGGCGTTTGTCTTTGGAGCAGTTGGATGTTTGCCAGGCTTCCTACCATCATCATCCATACCTACATGCATTGCTGCATACATACATACATACATACATACATACATACATACAGACATGCAGGCATACGTGCCTACGTATGTATGTGCGTACTTACATGGGTACAGACAGTCATACAAACAAACAAGCAAACAGACGTACCTACGGATACTGTACGTATTGATGCATGCATACGAACGGACGGAGATATGTCCGTGTAAAAGAGCCATCTGCTAATGCTTCTCCTGCCGGAAGCCATTAACTGGGCCATTTCACAGTGGGCGTTTGCGCATGCGCCTATGCCGGAATGTACTTTCCTCAACTGGATAGCGCCGTATACGGTTGCTGTGGGATTTCTGAGATCTGCCAGGTCGCGATGGACGTCTCCAGCGCGGACCTTAGCTGAAGTGAGGAAGAAGGCTTGATAACTTGAGTGGCTGTAGCAAGCAGGCTTTTCGCTGGGACGTACCTGGGTGCTCAAATCTTTACAGCACAGACCCATGCTCGCACAGTGAGGAAGGGCATCATGTGGCGGGTATCCTACATAAGTCCTAGCCGGTCCTAACCTGGAGCTTTGTAAGGAGGAAGCTATGTGGTACTTGGGAGTTCTCACCCATCTATCATTTTGTTGAACCTCTCGGCAGATTAATGAACGTGCCATCAGCTCCCCTGCCCGATGCTACGCTGCGCGCCAGTGAACGCGCCCAAGGGAATGCCTTTGTACTGGAAGGACTCGTGTTCTGACTCTGTGATTCCACATATCCCCTAAAGCATGTGCTGCATTGGCGCTGCAAAGGTTTCTGATCAGTCGATATCTCGATGGTGAATATACCTTTAGTTCTATGTATATCTTAACCCTATATAAAACCCTATCTTCACCCTATAACCCGATCTTTACCCCACAACCCGATCTTAACCCTATAACCTATAACCCGAGCTGAACCCTATAACTCTATTCTAGTTCTATGTATCTTAACCCTAAACCTTAAAACCTATAAACCCTAAGCCCTTAACCCCTAAATCCCAAACCTTAAACCTTAAACCCGTTTGTCTCATCTGCGCCGAAGCTTCCGAAGGCCCGGCCGGCAAATCCAAACCGCTGCCGAAGCAGCGGAGCTGTAAGGCCGGCAGGGGCCTTTCATACATATATATATAACTATATGTATATATGTATAGATGTATACATATCTACATATGTACGGATATATATATATATATACACACACACACACACATATATATATATACGAATTTGTTTCTATTTATTTATCATTTTTCTATGCATTTGTCATATCATGATTAGCTTGCGTTGTCTCTATGTTATATCCTGTTCAGAAGCCTTGGGTTTAGGGTGGGTAACGCTCCAAGAGTTCCGGGGTTTTCAGGGGTTTCGGGGGGCTAAGTTGTAATCACAGGGCTTCAGGGTTTTAGGGGTGATGAGAACTTCTAGAGATGTCTTGCTTTTTGGGGGTCAGTCGACCATCGTAGGGGGGATTATGCGGTTTCTGGGGGTTTGAGTTTGCACCCTCGTTTTAATTTTGAGACCTCTAGAGCCTACAGCAGGCAAGAGCATGCTTGCTTGCAGTCGTTGACTGACAACGGCCCAAAATCATTGATTGTGAACACTCAGCGGAGGTGTCGATCTTAGATTCTTAGATGCGGTTCAAGCAGATTCACGCACACGTAAATCGTCGATGTCGCAGCCGCTCGCTTGGTTTGTCTCTGGCCCTTGCACATTCAGTGTTGGAGTTGGCTGAGCTTTTTGCGTCTTGTGAGCCTCAGATGTTCCGTGATATCGAAGATCGCTGCACAGCCATGGGGAAGCTTCCTCCTACCATGCTGGCAGGCATATCTCCATTTTGGTTTCTCTCTCCCTCTCTCTCTCTCTCTCCCTCCCCTCCCTCCGCCGTAAATTGCTCTTTCGATTTGCAAATCTATCTGTGGGTCTATGACCAGTCTGTCAAGCTGGAATTTGTAATCCCTGCGACCGACCGCAGGCAGCCTCTGGCGACGGGGCGGCACGACCTGAGTCGCCAGGTTGGGTGGTGTTGACCTTGACTCTGTAAATCAACTTGTGGGTTGCCCCGATGTCTCAAGCTAGGACTGGTGGAACTTCGGGACGTCGGGGTTGGCACGACATAGGCCCTTCCATAAAAGTTGTATGTTAAGAGAAGTCGTATCGGTACGTGTGTGTATATATATATACACACAGATACACATGTAGTTATATGCATATGCATACATGTTTATGTAAATACTCATCTGTGTATGATGTGATTTGCTTTTTATGAACTCATTTGTTTCTTGACCCGCTATTTCTCGACCTGTTTATGTAAACATGGGGCAACTGGGCTTCAGGGTTCGTTACCTGATATCAGGCCTCGTGAGCTCTGCAGGACGCCGGCTGGAAGGTTCAGTTTTGCTCTAGCAGACTTTGGGGATTTCGCATAATCTGGAGGGGTACCGTTCGGTAGATTCAGGATACTACTTGTAGGGTCTATGTTTGGGTGCCGGGTGAGGTTTAATGCGTGACCCTGGTGTCACTGCTTCCTCTTCGTGTTCCGGTGTCCGAATCCGCCAACCCCAAAAGCCCAACTTTATAAGGGTCTTTGAAGTGCCCCACCCGGGTTCTATAGGGATTTGTTAACCTAAGCCTAAAGCCTAAAACCTAATCCCTGTTAATCGTCCCTTTCTGAGATCCCGGGATCCCTGAACCCTAAACCCTATCACAAACAGAAACCTCGTGCTGAAGCCTGATTCTAAAGCCTAAACCCTAAGCTCTTTCTGAGGTCCCGGGATCCCTAAGGTCCTAAACCACAAACCCCTAAACCCTAAACCCCTTAACCCTCAACCCCTAAACCCCTAAGCCTCTATATAAACCCCTTAACCCCAAACCCTTTCTGAGATCCCGCGGTGGCTAGAAGTCCCGGAAGGCTCCGCTTCGCCAGCACCGGGCCGACCCCCAAGCAAGCACTCTGCTCTCCTCTTTCGGGCTTGGCTTCTGGGATGACTATCAGGGTCATATAAGATCATTAATATAACGTAATATATAAGATAATATAACTAATACAATGTAATATAGAAGATAATATACTCACTATTTTCATGAGTAGAAGAGGCTATTGGTGCGTATCGTAGTATAACTACAATAAGAGGTACACTCTAATTAATGCTATTAATGCTATTATACCAGTTATTCAGCCTTTATATCGAGGGTTCGATGTGTTGAAGGGGCCATCATGGGGTTCTGGACAGGTTTTAGGCTGAAGCTTGTGAGCATCTTGGCCGAGTGCAGACTGGAGTTCAATGAATGGTTACTCTATCATGTTCTTTGTTTTCTCATGTGCCGTATTGTTTGGGTATCACTAGGCTTTCCGTAGAAACCAAGAATTCCGGACGATCGGCTTCGCTAAGGGCCGAGAAAGTTCCTGCTCCAGGGACATGATGCATGTATGATGAACATGAACGATGCATGTATGACGAGCATGAACCCGTTGCGAAGAACCCAGGGCAAACAGGAAACTCGGAAAATCTGCTTCGTTGAGGGTTGGCAAAGGGCCCGCGACAAAATAGCAAGATAAACCATGATAAATACATTGAAGTGACAAAGAAGACAGTGGAAAACAGCGAACTTCGGAACATTTGCTCCCAGGAAAGAGCCCGTGGCAAGCAGCCGTTACATTTTGATGATCTGTGACAAGGGAGATGATGAGAACCGAGGGAAAACCAATAGCAACGGAAATCTGCTATGCTGAAGGGCCGGAAAAGAGCTGTCGGCAAGGAAATGGTAAAGACATCATAGATGGATGATACATGATCAACCAAGTATGTTGGTCGCCTTGCTGTGTCGATGGTGGTTGAGTCCTCTGGGAGCCGAATTGGAGCGCTGCTGGCAGGATTTTGGACAATTCAGTGGGGCACGGTCTTTGCAGAAGCCGGTTCGGAAGTTTGATGTGCGAGCCAGCTGATGCTTTGCTGGTCATCCTAGATCTAGATGTTGTTTCGGCGTGCTTCGCAACAATCAGCTGGTTATGCTGCCACACCACCTGCAGTTCATTCGTTGGACGAGACCTTTATCTTTTGACACCCAGAAACAATTTAACTGGGATAAATCTACGGGCGTCCCTCGTCATCTTGCAACGGCTCAAGGCTTATAGGCTCGTGACGAACCTGGACCGCGATGAGACTCGGTCCGTCATAATAATACATCGTAGAAAGCCAGTAGACCACGGGTCCAGTCTTGCGCGACCCTTCACTGATGTCCCGACCTCAACATCGTCCAAAACCGGGTGCTGCGAACGCGGACAGGTCGGAGTTCCTGTATATTCCAACACAGATGTAGCCCACAAACCCTACTGTAATCCTAAACCCTAAACTCCAAAAGAGCACTTACCCTGCCAAGCGGGCTTCGTCCTAGCTAGGTGGGAGGCAAAAAAGAAGAAGAGGCCGTAAGGATCAGACCAGGAAAGCCCTGCGTACGCCCTGCTTCGCACGTTATTAGAATAGCGCATATTGCAGTTTATCCATCGTAATATTGACTGTGGTGAAGATATTTTCTACGAGGACTATGCACTATAACTTTAACAGCTCGATCAGCACATCTCCTTTCGGGCATTTCCTTGCGATCCGTCGATGTGCGATTGACGCCATGCCGGTCGCAGATCTCCCAGGTTAAGCCCAGAGGCCCAGCCTCAGCGGAGAAAGGCTGGGCTTGCATAGCATACTTGAGTATATCATGGTATGCAACCATGGCTCATCTATAATGGTATGATCTCATCATGGATAACCTGCAATATACTATAGACTATAGCATATGATGGTTTATTTATACTCAGCCATAATGTACAATGTACCACAGTCACCAGTTTGTGACGACTTACTTCTCAGAGGCCTGGCTGCATGATGCGAAGCGTGCGGAGCTCTCTGAGCTCTTTCGGCCAGGAGCGCATTTGCAGAAATGGTTCCTTCGGCAAGGCTGCAGGCATAAGCGATTGCGGGGCATGAACACTAGACATGTCGCTGGTAGCCTGTAGCCATCTAGTATGACAGAGCTCAGAACCAGTCATGCCCGCTTTGTAATTATCCACCGGGTGTGGCAGCGGCAGGACTTAGACAACACCGATGGAGCAGATGTGCCAGCGACACCAAAGACCGGGCGGCGTTTGCGTATGGATTTTTGAACTTTGGAGCTTTCAGTTGGAATTCCTCTAGCGAGGGCTCAGATTTGGCCGTGCAGCTGCAGAAGTCGGCTCTTCACGGCTGTAGCTATGCTTTCAACTCCAGCACATGCTTGGCTTCCCGGTGGAAGGACCATGCAAACTCCGAAGTTCTTACGAGAGAATTTGGACCTCCCTTAATCCGCGGTCGTGCATGCCGTTAGTGCCGTCCTGCGGCATTGACGGCACCACAAAGAAAATGAGGCACATGCTATCTTGCCTGTCTTCGGCACATGGTTCTGTGTCGACAATAGCAGGAAGAGCTCGGCCGGCGGCGCGGCAGAACGGCTCCGAAGTTCGGTGCGCTACTTCGGAAGCACGCTGGCTGAAATTGAACGGAAGTATATAAGCTCAGGTACGGCATTGCCCCGAAGCGAAGCTTTGCACGCTACGACAGGAATCCCACCTCTTGTATATTCCAGAGGTATTGCCTTGCCTCCCCTTGCTTCGCTCTCTAGACTTGGTATGTGCCGAACAGAGCTCGATCATATACGTACTTCCTGGATTTTTTTGGACCGCTCTCGTTAATAGGCTCGTTCTCTGTGCACGTCGGTGTTTCTCCATCTGCTTTCTGCAGTTGGATGCCGCCAGATCCTGCAGTTGTCTGCGTGCTGCCAGGAAAGCTTACTCTACAGCTGTCACGAAAAGACTGCCCTGCCCGGTCAATCGCAAGCCGAACTCCGTTTGCCAGCATCGTCCCTATACCTTATTAAGTTTTTTGTGATACGGCGTTCGAGACCAAGCTTGCCCAAAGCCAGCCAAGACGCTTGAAAGGCCTGGTGATCAACCCCGGTGGTTCCGCAGACTACTTGAGCACCGGAGGAAACCTGATCCTCATGCGCTGCTCTGCTCGAACGCTATTTTAGAGTCAGACGATCAGTGGTCATAGGCCTTTTGCTACACAGGTCATTATTAGTCTTGGCAGTCAGAGGTACCCACAGGATCCCACAGGCACATTGAAAGATAGGTGCAGATTGATTGCGTCAGTGAGTGAGGGAATCAGGGAGTCAGAGGGTTTGTGAGGGTTTAGGGTTTAGGGCCTAAACCCTATAAACCTTAAACCGAGTAGGGGTGCGTGAGTGACTGACTTCTGAGCACGTGGAAGTGTCGGGCGCGTTGGGCAGCACCTTCGCCCAGAGAAGAGGCGGCACCAATAGCAGTCATGAGCATTATATTGTAATGTCAATGTAAGTTAAAGTACTAATAGAATTTAATATAGTACAGTAAGTATAGTGTACGAATAATTAATACCTTATCAGTCCAGGGGCTGGTTGTGTCGGGCAACCAGTCCGAGTCTAGGATCCATCCGAATGCCCGATTCAAGGGCAGATGCTGGGGGGGGGGTGGGGGAGCTATTGACTGCTTTATGTGATTGAGGATCGCAAGTAAGAACTAGCCTTGCTGCCTGCCTGATTCCTGCAGAAACCCCTACATTCGAGGCTCCTCTGTGTCAACGACCAGCTTCTCCGGCGATGGGGACGATCGTGGCAGAGGCATGCAGTGCAGGGATTGCAGGAGGGTTAGGGGGAAGACGGCTCCTCAAAAGTACCTGACATCATGTCAGGCTACAGCGTTTCTGAAGATTTGCCCCGGACCAACGAGGGAGTCGCAGCATCGCCTGTCCTGGGTCAGGGCTCGGGCCCATAGCAAGCATAGAAGTTGATTTCTTTCGTGCTATGTGGATTGTTGTGAATCTTCTTCTTCCGAGTGGGAGTGCCTGAATTGTGTTCTAGGAGCAACCGGCGACTGCGCTCGCATGTTTGGTACATGGCTCTAGCAGCTACTAGAAGACTGAAAAATGCATGCGAAAGGTTCAACCGCACAAGTTGGACGAATGGTAATCGCAATGATCCAGCTAAAGCTGGTATTCTGAAAGTCTTGTATGGCTAGAGTTTCGGTGGAATAGAGTGGTCGTTAGCAGTACGAGTACCCTGCTCACTCGCGCAGCCGTCTCTTGCCAGCTGTTCCATTTGGAGGCCGCTGTTGCGCCGCAAAGTCCTACTACGTGCCGCAAAGCACCCTCAGGTGGGGTCCCGGCAAAGTCTCCTTCGCAAGCTGAGTAGGAAGCCCTATGTCCTATGAAAGCCCAACTGCCTACACAGTGTTATAGTGCGGTGATCTAACTATAAGAGAGAGAGAGAGAGAGAGAGACCTACCATTGGCCGGGGGGCCTGACACGCCCCTTATGCCCTGGGGAAGAAGAAGAAGAGACCTACCATTGTTGTAACTAACGAGCAGGTTGGAAAGGGCAGTCTCGAAAGAATAGCGACCCCATGTGAACTACTGAGACGATTCTACGATCCTTTAGCCTTGTTGCCTCGTCCCTTTGTTTCGACCAGACGCGGCTTTCTGAAGCTGGAGTCTCGCTACTCCTCCGATGCTCCAGGCGGGCTAGCGGCCCAAGAGCCATCAATGGCCAAGCAAGTGTCTTTTCCAGGGGCTGGGCTTTGGGATTTCATTCTGTCTTGGCCATCGGTATTTCGAGTATTTCGTCTTACCAAGGCGTTGCGGTCCTGAATTCTGAAGCAACCCTAGGCTTGCGTAGACCATAGAAGCGCTTTCCAGCATGTCTCGGTTGAAACCCGATCATCACCCTTCAGAGACAGCGGTGACGAAGGGCTCCCCCACGACAAAAGGAGAACCCGTGAACTGGCCATCAGGTGATCTCCCTCCGAGTATCATCCTGGGCGCTTTGCGGCGATTTGATGCGGAGTTCCGGCCAGGGCGGAACGAGGCGGCTGTTACGCTCCCCCTTGGGGCCCCTAGGGTTGGGGGGGGGGTTTTAGGGCTCGGATTTCTTTCGGAACTTGGCATCAGACGTTCCCCTCCACGTGTTCCCCCCAATGCATGCTGAACACGGTCGTGGTAGGCCGACTCTAGCTGCATGCTTCTTTTGTGTGGTGGTTTCTTGATAGCAGATGCCTTATCGAGAGAAAGCCTTCCTTTTTCCAAACGAACGGCCCCGACCCGAGACTCTTGAATCTTGTCAGATCGACCGCTTGAACCTTATCGAGCAGCTCGCGACTTGCTTGCACTAAACCCCGCGGGCTGGCAGCCCTCACGCTTAGGACCCTATAGGACGAAGCAGAAGCAAAATGACAGCGAAGCAGGGGAAGCATCAGCAGGGCAGCTGCAGGTGGCATTGCAGAAGGCGAGCAGTCGCCCTGAAACGGTAATGCCACAGCCGAGGCCCACTCCGAACGAGACATCGGCAAAGTCAAGTGGAACTGCAAAGAGCTGTTACAGGCTCTCGGGTCCGTGTGTAGAGCAGGGAGCAGACTGGAGGGCTTTCAACGATGCCGTGATAAGTGTTGCGCATTTCCGATCTCTGACCAAAGCCACATGACACTCGGCAACAAGACGAGCACGCCAATGCCGCGTTGGGAATGGCGAATGACTCTGACTGGTTCATCTGGGACCCAGACGCAGAGTGTCACCGAAAGTGTTGCATATTTCCGGCTCCATATATGCTTTCCTTTCAATGGGCGGTGTGGTTTTTTCTGCAACGTTTTGTGTTGTTCCTGCCAGGCCTTCTTCGTGAAAATGAACCCCTTCGAGCGGTTATACTTTACGGTAGACGTGGGGGGCACCTCCAGCTTATTGTCCAGAGTCGCTCGGAAGTGTTTGTAATGTTTCGGGGGCGCTTCGGCCTTGCATGCACCTCGTCCTACAGCGGAACAGAATCCGAAGCTTCCGCACTCCCCCGACAAAGCTTCCGACTTCCGTTGCACACTGATCTGCGTACACTACTCGAGAAATTCTCGCAGTCGAAGAGAATCTCCGAGGCTGTCAGCGCCATCATGGTTGCAGCCATCGTGATTAGCATTGCGATCTGGATGGCCGGAACCATGGTCTCCTTCTCGGTAGCTGCTCAGCTGCACGGACATGTGAAAAGCTTGGCATGGCATGTACAGACGATCTACAAGCTGAAACAGATTCTCACGCATAGGCAGAGGTCCATGTGTTTGCTCCCGTGCCTTGGTTCAATGTTTGGCTCGTCTACCATGACGAAAAATAGCTTTCCGTGGTGGTAGTTTCAGTAGTGACAGCCGGTCTATCATATAATATGCCGCTACAGCATAGTATTGATACATACTGTTCTGCATGAGGTTTCATTTCTTTACACACACACACATATATATATATATGAAGCATCCTTTGGTGCCAGGGGGTGCTGACCGTCCCGGGCATAGGCTACTGCATGACTGTATGCCCCTTATGGTTGGTCAGTTTACTGCGCATTTCGGTGGTCCGAGTTCGTTCTCATTGACTTAGGGCTTCGAGTGTCGAGGGCATCTTCAGTTGCTGAGGGTTCGGTGTATATAAGGGCTTGGTGTATATTGTGTATGTGTATTTTTTGGGGTGTGTGCAGGATAATCAATTGGGGGCATTCGTTTCTTACGAGAATCGGGATGCCAATGAAGAGAGTGACACCGTGAAGCGACTCGCTTATCCGTAGATCCCAACCACCTCCCCTATCCGCCTGGTCCAAGCTCAATTTTCCTGCACAGCGATAGATAGTGAAAGCTCTGAATCTCAAAAGGTTTCCAAAACTCGCCTGTACAATCAACCGTTGAAGATATTCTTGCTCAGTCTCAGATAGGGTCTATGGGTCTAAAGTCCTATCCTACAATATCGTATGCGTTTTGTTCGGGATAGGTGGCGTTTCTTTCGCTTGAAGCGACTAGCCTCGCTGAGTCTGGCGCCACTGCACTCTTCGACTGTTCTATCCATTGCTACTTTTGGTTGTTCGTTTCGGTTTAGAGAGTGTCGTGGGCCTTGGAGTTTGTCGCTTGCTTCTTTCAGTTCGGACGAAATCCCTGTGGTGCGACTTGGTCAGCTGGGCGGGTCGGAACATATCACTTAATGTTCATAATGTGTTGATAGTGTTTCAGAATGAACACAAAATACTAGAATAGAACTAAAATATAACATTGGTTAATATAACACAGTATACCATCACATAGTACAATATAACATAGTATGACATGACAGTTTATCGTTTTCATGATATGCCCTCTATTAATATACTTTCTATAATGTAGTAAACTACGATCTGAAATATATACTATGTATAAAAAATAGTAAAATATCAGATGCATTGTGCACTATATTTTCAAACCCGACAAGGTCCCTTGCACGGACTGCGAGCCCGAACCGCTGCCCTGGATGCAAGTGGCCGGCCGGCCCAGTGAGCCTCTGAAATTCCGGGTATCCAGTAAAGAGACGCGTTAGGGTTTAGGGATTGGGGTATAGAGACTATAGGGTTTCGGGGTTAGGGTTTAGGGCTTAGGGTTTAGAGCTCAGGGATTGGGGTTTAGGGCTCAGGGTTTATGGGGTTTAGACTTTAGGGACTAGGGTTAAGGGATTTGACGCCAAAACCAATGATCTGAGAGCTTGGGGGAAGGGCGGTAGATCTGCAGTTGAAGCCTAGAGGCTTGTGGGCCTAGGGTGTTCAGAGAATTGGGGTTAGCTCGCAGGAGCTCCCTGCAACAGGGTAAGATCCATCGTTTTGGTGCTTGCCGACCGTCACAACGGCAGCGGGATGGCGGTAGTAGTTCTGAGGCGAAATGCATCACTGATGTCAGAATTTCAATTGCCAGAGAGAAGAAGAGTCAGCACCAAGAGGCGTAGCCATGCATTTGCCAACAGAGTCAGACGTGGAAATGTATGGACGCTTCTTTGGCAGTGGGTTGTGGTCTGGTCGGGCCCCAGAGAAAAGCCAAGCTTTAGAACTTGAATGCCAATGCATAACAACCCAGTTCGCTGTCGAGTTGCCCATTTTACCTTGTAAGCTTGGCATGGTCAGATAAATCCTAGCATATCTCGCTTGTGCGCACAGTTCTCGGCCAGGGAAAAATACCATTTTCGCATATCTACGCATGTCCCTATATCTCCACATTCGTAGCCTCCGTCACCGTGGACAGGTCGACGAGACCTGCGTTGTCATTTTTACCATCGAGTTCCTGACAAGGTCGAGGGCTTTTGGTGTGAAGATGGCTGTTCATGGGGTTGTGGTGATGGTTAGTAGTGTCACTGCAGGCAGTATCTGAGGTGACCGGCTTCCACTCTCTTCTGGCGTGTTGCTTCTGAACACGTTCTGGCCCGGTTCATGTAGGGATGTTCAGGGCCTCTCCATCTTTTGAGTGGCCTGAGTGCTACCACACTCTAAGATGTCATTGCCCTGAGGATGCTCACCGCCCCGTTCGCGCGAACCAAGCTGCTGAATCGGCGATTCCTGCTCGACCCACAGCTTCGATTTTGCAACGTAAGGATGCCATAGAAGCCAAATCGAACCGATGCGAAGGCATGACGTAGAGGCATCAGTGCAGCAATGCGGTTTGCATTCGAGTTATCCGTTGCTGCTTCATGTTCAGGGTTGTTTGTACGATGCTGCAGGCTGTCCACGAACCGGGCAAGTCTTAAAATGCGAAGCAGAGCCGAACACGTTAATGTCCGGCCTGGTTCCATGACGCGATGCCACTAAGCGCTAGACCCCCTTAACTTAACAGGCCCTCTATCATAGGTAACAATCAGACTAGGGCTTAGGGCTTTGAGGTACATTGCAAAACAACTATATCCGGGATTCTGTGGGAATAGTGTCGCCAACGGTTCCGATGCCTAGATGCCGCTGGAGCAAGGAAACTGTCTTTACCGTCAACGCGAAGACGGAGGATGCTTCGGAACTCTCACAGGCAGATCTAGGCCGATCCTCGTCCGCAACGATCCGAAGAGCTTCAAGTAATGTGGGGAAGGGGGGGGGATCAGAGTTCCCATGCACTTAGGTACTTACTCTGCAACTCATGTATACTGTATGACAGCTTCAAAGGGAGCGGCGAAATGATGTACATTTATGTGTTTTTGTTGTGCGTGTGCATCTTTGCGTGCATGCTTGTGAGCTGCAGAGGGCCGAATTTGAGAAAGGGCGTGCATGCTTGTGAGTTGCAGACTTTGAGAGGGGGAAAGCTCTTTCTTCAAAGTACGGGCCCACACCTCAACTGGAAATCAGCAATCCCTCATGGACAATGTTTGCCACTTGTTTTCTGCACCACAGGCATCCAGTGGTCCAAGTTCGCCTCGAACTGGTGGAGCTTCTGGAAGCAGCCCGCTGCGATCGTGGATCTGTTCACAGTTCTGCCCTATTGGATTGAAGTGCCCGGGCAAAAGATGAGCGCAAAGTCCATTAGTTCTCCCGAACACCAAGAGACACTGGTTCCTTCAACGTTCTCGGATTTCGATCTCTCCGAAAGCCCCGACCGATAAGACGCATTCAGTACTGTGATCTGGCCGCGGCCAGGTTGCATGAAGCCATTACAGGGGCATGTCTTTACACACTCTATCTATTCTACTCTCATCTAATCTACTCTCTCTAATCCTACCGATCTATCTGTCTATCTATCTATCTATCTAGCTATCTATCTATCTACCTATCTATCTTATACATGCTCGTGTGGTTCAGTACACATGATTGAGTGTGTGTGTGTATACATACATATATATATATACATAACT
>CAJNJA010048696.1:0-25896 GCA_905231915.1 Symbiodinium necroappetens | reverse complement strand
GCCACCAGCTCTGACAGTAACTTCATTTGGCTGCGCCTATTCAGACTACTGCGAGTGAGCAGGAGAGGTTGCATTTGCGGCCGATTGCGCTGTAAGATTCAGTTTTGGAAGTTCAGGATCTCGTGTCAGTGGAGTAATTATTTGCCGACGTAGCTACATCATTTAACTGAACCCGCTTCGTTTCAGAATGCCACCGAGTTCTGGGGTGTAGCGGGGCTCCGTTTGACACGTTTTCATTCCAGACGTATCGTCAATTTCAAACTCACAAAAGCCTCAAAGGGGCCGTGAACCCAGGAAGCCCTTCTGACCTTCTAAGAGCCCCGCCAACCCACCCGGAGAAAACGGGGGTCCCTAAGAGCCTTGCGGCGTGTTGAGACTTGGGATGAAGGCGGCGATGTGATAAGTGGAGCCTCACGGGCATGTGCAGAAACAGCGTTGTTGCAAGCTTCGGTCGATGAAGAAGGAGAAAGGACATATAACCCCCCACCCCTTGTCACAGAGTCTCAAAGTGTAATAACAGTAGCCTTGACCGCATGTGGAGAGGATCTTCAANNCAGTGATGCACAGCACCTCTTGGCGCCCCTGGGCTTTCGTCTGTCTGTTGCTGTCTTCTGTGCTGTTCTCAAGGGCTCGACGGCTCTATGTGTTGGGGTTTTATGTGCCATGGGTTTCTGACTATTTTTTTGCCAAGATGGCAACCGCAATTTTCGGGAGGCCGATTGGTTTGAGAGCCTGAAAGCCACAGCCTCGCAGTGGCCCCAAACTTCTCCTTCCTTCAACAGAACCCTGGGCTTTGTGGCCGGCAGCACCAGCATAGTGGGGGGGGGGGGGGGGGGGGGTCCGACTTTTCCATTCTCCCGACCGCAGTTTACATTGCATTATGATTCGGACAGCTTCGGCACGTAGGCTGCATCGGGTGATGTTTGGGGCCTGGCAAGACCGAGGAACGTCTTTGTTCAAGCCTTCCCGGCGTTTATCCTCACTACGGCCTTGCTGGCTCCTGGACTTGGAGCAGTTCATGCGGGGGTTGGAGCTGAATCATCCCTTGTGCCGAGATATTCAAAGCGTAGTTGCTTAGTCGAGCACGGGTTGTGAACCTACTTGCCGCGACCCACGTGGAACATGTGCAGTCATGGCGTTAGAGAAGACGCGAGGACCGTGATGGCCACCAGATCTTCATATGCGTCATGTTAGTTAGCGATGCCCGACGTTAACGACGGAAATGGATCAGGACATCGATGATATCGCAGATGACTCTGAAACGTGACTAGACCAATGGTGGTCAGGAATCAAAGCTGATGCAGCTTATGGTGGCTTTGCCTTTGACGAAGCACATGATGTTGTCGATGGTGGTGGGGCTGAAGATCAGAGAGAGATACTGATGACGATGACACTGCGAGATGACGACTGCCGCTGATGGCCACGGCGACCCTGATGGTGATGTTGGTGATTTCTGCGCCCAAAACCAAAAAACAACCAATGTTCGACGTCCCCATCACAGCCATGTGCACTTGTGGGCAGCTCTCAACAACACGGTGGTTCTTTGGAATATTACCAGTATGCATTCCGTTGTTGTGAGCCTTCTCGCTTCGCCCGTGAGTTCCAGCATCTCTGAACTTCATCTGTGCTATGCCTTTTGCATTCGCCCCAGTCCTGACCTTGAACTTTCCTGATCATGGAAAGTCTAGTTGGAGTTCCTGCCGTGCTGAGGTCTTCGCACTGATTGTTTTCAGCGCGCTTATGTACACCGTGGAGCGGGGCGACTGGTACCCTGAGTCTGTAGTGATGCGGCCGCTTGCCTGCAGAAGATCGGCGTTTAAGCCTGCCTTTGGGCAAGCCAGAACTTGAGTTCGGGGAGCTTGTCGGCATGGAAACCTGCATCTCGCAAGTCCTCCCTGCGTTTGTGCAGCTGGAAGTAGGCATTTCGGGTGTAGACTCCATTCCAAAATGCCACGGAGTGACTGCAGCCAGACTTCGGTGACATCCAGAGTCCAACCGTGCAAGCCGGCGTGCGCAATCAATGGCTCAGTATTCCTGTTGCTCCTAATAGGCAACCGCAAGCCGGCAATCAAGGTTCATGTCCTTTGGCTCTGCGTGAAGCGCTGAAGGGTCCCGTCCGTTTGAACCACTTAAGTGTGCACGAAACCCTGAGCAGAGTAACCCTACTAACCCTAGTAACCCTTATAGACCCCTTTAAAGGAGCCCTTAAAGAAACCCTGTTCCAAATGTCGAGGCCCCTTGTAAGCTGACTCCCCCAAGCCTTGACAGCACTGTAACCCAGAAGATCTGAAGCTCAACCTCCAAGAGCCCATAGAGCCCTAGTATACGAGCCTTAATGATTAGAATATGGTTTGGGGTAGATTATACTATAGTTATAATAAGGAACCCCCAAAACCCTATTGTAATTTTTAAGACCGCTACATTACGCAATCCGATGAAGTCCTTATTGTAGGAAAACTCCCTGTAAATGAATGACAATAACCATTGCTCAAACCCTGAAAGCCCCAAGAAACCTAAGAAGTCTAAGAACTGCAAGCGAGAACCCTACTGAATAGGAACCGTAAATACCCTTAAACCCTGAATTGTCCGAGTGTGCGCGCCGAAACTGTGGGTTTAGGGTTTTTTTGTGGTTTATATAATCCTGCTATGTTCAAAAGGTTAACCTTTTTTGGGCAAACCCTAAACCCTAAACCCTTAAACCCTAAACCCTACCATGTGGAGCCTTGCCTGCTGTGTGCGAGTG
This sequence comes from Symbiodinium necroappetens, assembly GCA_905231915.1. Taxonomy (NCBI): domain Eukaryota; class Dinophyceae; order Suessiales; family Symbiodiniaceae; genus Symbiodinium; species Symbiodinium necroappetens. Next base: position 23,153 of record CAJNJA010048696.1, on the reverse strand, counting down.
TGAGTGTCGAAATATTCAGTCAGCCCCTCAGACTCAGGATGGAGACGACCCTCACGGCTTTGGCCGGCAGCCAGGGAGCTGCTGAGGCAATCCTGCACGAAGCCAGGAACGAAAGGGGGGGGGCCGGGGGTTTGCACCAGAAGGAGGTTTAGGGTTTTAGGGTTTAGGGGCTTTTGGGCTACCTTCAGGGTAGCTGTGCAATATGGATTACTTACTATAAGGGCTGTGTTCTTATTGTAAGGTTGCTTGGTTTGGGTCTATATAGGGTATACATGGTTCTTCTGTGATTTAAGGGCTCTATACTTATCCTGATTTGTTGCAGGGAGGGTTCTGAAGGTTTTTAAGGCTTTTTAACTTTCAGGGTTAACGGTTTAGTTTACAGGCTTGGGCGGCTTGGGCCTTTGCTTTGGATACAGAAAGGGCTAGGAGAAAGGGATTGCATCTAGGACATTGCAGGACTCCCGTGTACGAGTAGTTGAGATTCTGGTGCCAGCTCCGGTGTTCCGGCGACGAATCAGCGATCGCGTGCGCGACACCTTAAACAGTGATCAAACTATGAGCACTCCGAACGACTTACATTACTTGGTGTACGGTGCAATCCTTATGCACAGCGGCTACATGGTGAGGAGAAGAGACATAGCACAACCCACAACGGTGCACTCAGAGGGCGAGCTGTTAACTTCCACAGAACAAGAGTCAACAACACCGAGTACTGGGCGCACCAATCTTTCAATTCTCCATGTGTTATATATTATATATATATATATGTACGTATGTATGTATGTATGCATGCATACATACCTTTGCATACATACATCCATGCATACACACATGCCTACCTACGTATATTTATGTATGTGTGTATGCGTGTGCACAGACAGACACACACACACACCTTTCCAGGACGTCTGGTGGGGTGTTTATCCGGACGCAAGGAGACGGGCCGTTCGACTTGACTTCTGGATAAGTCTCGGCTTTCTCGGTGCCGGGAAAGGGCTCGGTGCCAACAGTACTGACTGCAGCAGTGCCTGCAAAGGAATGCCATTAGCATTTGAGTGTAGTTTCTGATCGGTGCTTCGAGGGTTCAGGCTTCGTGCTGGCACTATCCGGCCCAGAACAATTTGAACAAGTTCCGGGGCAAGTGGAACCACAAGACTGTATAGGTGGAAATGGCTTATCCTCGAACCGGGTATGGGGTGCAGAATTTCGGATTGAAGTTTGTGAATTTCTGCGAGGCCGTCAGCGCATGCAAGCACGGAGCTTTGTAAGGAAAATGAAGCCTTCGAACCTGCGGATTTTTGGGGCATGCCAAACCCTGTAAGCCCTGAATCCTGAACCGGCCTGTCTTACGAGAGTTTCGATGTCAGCCTTCACAGCAGACCTGGTCACGCAATGCAGGAGGCAAACAAATCGTGAATGGTAAAATTCTTTTTGTCGACACTGTAGGCTAGGGCCGCGCGTGGCCGCTTCTTCGGCTTTATTGCGTTGAGGGTCTGTAGGGAGCTGAGTTTGGGATTATTTGTTCGATGGGAAGCTTCCTGCTGCGACCGACAAACTCAGCTGCAATGCATTGCATCTCTAGGTTTACTCTTTCTGCGGTGTCTCCGGTGTTGCGACCTAGTCATCGCCCAGGTTCGTCGACATGAGCCCCTTCACGAGCATTTTGTCTGCCTTCTGGTGGCGCCTTGGACAAGACCCTGTCTTCAGGGCGTTTCGTCTTGGAGCCTGCATTCGCAGGTCTCAGCCTGAATTCGTTTCCCGTTGGACGTCATCTTCTGTCTCGATCGGCCTGTCCTGCGACCTATATGCCTTGTGTGCACAGTGTCAGTTTCCGGTCTGCGTTGTGTTGGGAGATGATGAAATGTGGTCTTCCTTGATCGTAAGACGTCGTCCCTGTTGTATCGCCAAAGACATTGTTCCTTATTCAAGGACCCTGGCGACCATCACGACGGTCGGCTACGGTGACAACACTCCCATCACAATAGGCACGACCTGCTGCCTAACATGTTAATTTTGCATGCTTAGGGCATCTCGTCACTCGTCTTGTGCTGAGAAGACTTGCAGTCGTAAAACGTTTGCAGATTCAGGCTTCAAAGTGCCCCCCACTTATCGAAGCTGTCTCGTGAAGCTCGCGGCTAAACACATGAAGGAGTCTCTTCTCAAAGCGATCTTAAAACCTTCGATCGGTTCATGATCACGTCATCACAGGTGAGAGCCACATCTTGTCGCAACCTCTCCAGAAGGGGTTCTGGAGCACAGCTTTGCTACACCCTTAACACCACCACCCACTTTCATCACCTTTCATCGACCTTCCGAAGTCTCGGAGCCTGGAAAGATCTCAAAGATGGGATCTGCTTACAACTCCACGCGCAAAATTCTGACATTCACGTACAGTAATGGCCTCAAGAAACGTGTACCTGATATTGTACAGAAGGATCAGCTCAACCTATATGCCGTAAAAGAAGTTTGCACCAAAAGCAAGGCCCCAGCTCACGACTCACTTGGCGCGAATTCCTGCAGGAGGCAAGGTGGTTGGATCGTTTGCCATCCTCTATGGCACGATCTTGCTGGGCCTTCCCATTGGTGCCACGTCCCAGATTCCAGTGTCAAGGGTTTCAATGCTGTGTTTTATCTTTTTGTGAATACCATGCTGTAAACTCAGAAGCTAGGTTGGTTCCATAGGGTGCAAGTCCAGGCAGCACTGACAGCTAGCAGCAGTGCACAGCTACAGATTGCAGCGGAAGCCAGTACAAGAACTAGGACAGTAGCAACAGGGCATTCGTTGTTGTAGCAGCATGAGGTAGAAGAGAACAATGGCCCCACAGACACAACAGCTGAGGCATCATCGGTTCGCAGTTCAGCACTGAGTTCGCGCGCATGGTGGCCACAAATCGGATCCATCGGTCCCGACAGGACATGATGTTGCTAAGGGAGCTTCTCTGACACTGCAGAGTGTTCTTGCAGATGGTGCTCCACAGTTATTTCGGGCTTCGTGGGCATGCTTGAGTAGCCTTGGCCGTGAAGCAATCAAATGCACTAGAATGAATGCAAGCTGGAGCCCCGAATCAGCCAAAATGCTTGTAGTTCGCACCATGTCCTTGTCATCTGCTCTAATTACTGTAAGCAGGAGCGAAATCACCAGAGGAAGGACGAGGTCGGCCAGGGCCTGTAAACTTGAAGTAGAACCCTGGGGCTCCAAATAGCCCAAAGTAGGTACTATTTACAGACTTCAGACCCCAAAGTAGGTAATATTTGCATACTTGGAGCCCTAGGGGAATGGCACAGCATGGCACAGCCGGTGCAGCAAAGAGACCTGGATGCTGCACTCAAGCCCCTGGTAATGCCGCAATGTCCTTTGACCACCCCTGCTCAGTTTTATGACCAACCCCCAAAACTCAAACCCCAACGAGCCCTGCGCCGAACTCCGGAGGCTGAACAGAGCCGCGGAAGAAGTGGGCTGATGAGCATGGATGCAGGCACCAGATCTTGGGCGATGCTTCCACATTTCGGTTTCAGCTGTAACAGCGTGCCTCCCGCAGTGCAGTCTCTAGAGGCCCAGAGCATCCGGAAGCTATATGGAATATAGACTGCATAGTGGGTCTTCAGCCAGGCTTCGATATTTGTGTCAGAGGCTTTCATTGGGTTGGGTGAGGTATTGTGCTGGCCCAGTGCTGGCTGCTGGCTACGGCTAGATTCTAGATACCCTATAACTAATCTGCAGTGTCGCTGTGGTTGCAGATTGACAGTGCTAGAGTTCGCATGTGCGAGGAACAGCCCACAACAGCATCTCAACTTTTTTTCGCCATGATGTCGTCAGCATGCCATGCTGCTGCTTGCGGCAAGATTTGGATATTTGAGTCATTGTCAGCTTCTCCCATCAATCCTCGGCTGCCCAAGAAGAATCTGAACGCTGCACGAGCAGGAGGTGCTGAGTCTGCGCAGACGAGCCCTACAACGTCTCCGTCCAAACTGAAGAAGAAGATGTCGCACCGTGTTGTCGACACCTTCAAGACGCCTTTCTGCATTCACTTTGCAGTCTGGGATATCCGAGGGCACCTGCACTCCAATACAGGTCATGGCTTTCCTAGTCCTAAACATGCTACACGGTCGCACTCCGCACGGCTGCGGCGATGCGGGTATCCTTCACACTTCAGAGTGTACTTCAGGAGCCGAGTGCTTGAAATGATTTGGCTGGATTGTGTCACTGAGAAGCCGATAAGTTCTTCTTCTGGTTTGGAAGACCAGATAAATGTCCAGGAAATCCGAAACCCGCAAGACCAGGAGAGTGGTCCGAACAAGCGGCAGCCGTGCTCCCAGGGGCGGCGAGCAGATGCTGGGCTCAAGATAGTCAGGCTTCGTAGAGCAACACCGTGTTTTAAGCCTTGGTTCGGAGATGTTCGTCTTCGGAGCCAAAACGTTGATCCAGAAGAACATGAACGAACTCTGCAGGAAACCCATCAAGTCTCTTGGCGACTTTTGGTTCAACTGAAACGTTGGTTCATATTAGCCCCAAGCAAGGGCCCTGAATGAAAGATGTGAGATAGCTACATTGAGACTTTTGCCAAGCAGCTATGGCCATGGTCGCACCGGTGTACTTCTTTCCATCTTCTTTGCCGGTTGTTACGACATATTGCAACCACCACAGTCTAGTACAGCTCCATATCACTTGTTGCTAACTTGGGCTCATAGGAATCACCCATGAAGTTGATCTTGGCAATGGTCAGCTTGGCAGCGATTGTGTTAGTGCCAGGGAGTCCCGGAGCACCAAAAGCCACCCATGCTTTTGGAACGAGGGGCGCTGGGCGACTCAGCCACATGTTTTCGACATGGTTTGCCAATGCGCAGCTCACCGAGTCGCATATCCAATGTTTTGTTTTTCTGCTTCCCCAACAAGATTGATGCTGGTCAGGGTGGTCGCTGCGGCAGCGAAGCTGCACCGACTGCCCTTGAGACCGCGGCAGCGCGAGCAGCTAATCTCGGTGGCCCGCCTGCACTGGTCCCGGTTAGTGCCGGAATGACCTATATCATCCTAGTGTGCTTACAATGATGACAGGCCCCCCAACAGGACTGATGTTGATTCTTTGCTTGCTTGCCTGCTATTAGGCCAAGTACGCCTTCGAAGACCTGATGAAGATGCATGGCGAAAGCCTTGGTATCGCGCCGGAGACACAGCAGGACAGACCGAAGATAGTAGGGTTCGGCATTTGGTTTTAAGGGCTGGTCAGGTTTTGGAGACCTGCGATGAGGGGAAACGAGAGCAGAGGTGTGCCTGTGATAGCTGAGTGATGTGCTATTCACAATATTTGGGGTTCGTCTTCTTGCATCTCGGTGCACCGTGGTAGCCTTCAACGCAGTAACACAGCATCGCAAGGGTTCTATCGTACTCGGCACGTCGCCACCTACAACAGTTTTTATTGTGAACAACTCAAAAGGAAATCGCTACAATGGTTGCTGCAGCTACAATCGGCAGCACCAGCAGCTCATGCGAGAAAGAAACAGATTGTGATTGTGATACTAATGGTGGTGGTGATGACGGTGATGACGAGCAGGCTGACGCCTGCTGGTGATGATGCCCATCGTCGTCCCACTTCTCATCATCAGTATCGCCATCACTACCATGACCATCATGCGCACCATCATCATCATAATGATTTTAATAATTGTTGCCATTGTTCTTCTAATCATAATGATTCTGGTCATTACTCTTCTAACCATGTCTGTTATTTTTCTTATTTTCATTTTATCACCCGTATTCAAGTTTCATCCTTTTCAGATGGTTCGTCTTTTTACTTGCGACGTGCAGGGCGTAGCCCCGTCGCCAGGCTTGGCTCGACTGCCTGTGGGCCACACAGCCCCTCGGTGCATCGGTCGGAGAGCTCGGCTCCAACCAGATACATTCATTATATAAATAATATATATATATATATGTGACATATATATGTATATGTATATGTACATACATACATACATACATACATACATAGATATAGCGGACGTTGCCAAGTCGGAGCCAAAATACATATATATATATATGTATAATCCTTTGCCCCCAACATTAAACGGGGGGCCCGCTCCCAAAAGATACTCTTTTTTTTAAGGGGGTATTTTATCTCTACTGTCAGATTTAGGTACAATTGCGGCCGCTCCGCACAGGCAGGGTCAGAGAGGGCCTGCGTGCTAAGGCAGTCAGGCCTGCAGATTCATGAAAGCGCTCACTGCAGACAGGCCGTCGCAGGTGAGGAAAAGACCGACAGCTGTCAACCAGGGAGGCTCACCCTAAACCCCAACCTTTACATTACCCTAAACTCCCCCTAATTTAGAATGGGTTTTGATTTGAAAGGCAGGGGTGACTTCGGGAGGGTTGGTCCAATGTGGTTTATTATTAGGGGGTGTTTAATAAAAAGGGGAAGCGATTATACATACATGTCATTAGATGTTGATCAAATCGCTTTTGGAGTATAGATATATGTAATGCATAAGGGTGGTATTCCTGGAGGAGGATGAAGATCCTGCAAGCTAAGTTTTCTAGATGTTGGCCGTCCCTTCAACTGCCTGTTTCATCGCGGAGCTTCTCGAGACAGCCTGGGGGACACACTGAACTTAGGGTTCAGGGGTTTAGGGTTTAGGACTCAAGAATGTTGTTTTGCCGCCTGTGTCTTGCTCACAGAAGGTTTCCAACACCGGTGTGTTTGTGTGTACACCTGATCTTGACGACATTGTGCTTTCTCTGCAGTCTCTCAGCACCTCAATTCTTGGTCCGTTTAGTAGGACAGGTCGCATCTACGCCCACAGCAGCACAGCACTCCTTGAATCTTGCAAACATCGGCCGAGGTTCTGCGCGGGCCCTGACCTGGACAGATTGTCTGCGAGGATATTGACCTTCCTTTCTGAGCCTTGATCGACATTTTCTGCCCCCATGCCAAGCGGGTATCGAAATGGCTTTCGCGAGGTTTGTCTCCGTGTATCAGTGAAACCATGCTTGCATGTCAAGAACGGTTTCTGTATTAAAAAAAGAGAAGACGGTCCGACCGAATGCCCTGGGAAGTCGTAACCAAGTGGCAGGAGAGCTTGGCTAGGTCCAGGTAGCCGCTCAAATTCTATACCGTTCCTCGAAGAGAGGAGGAAACTGATGACCAAACTTGATGTTGACCGAACACAAGTAGTGATACAGCTTCACGGAACTGTAATAACAGCAGAGTGTCAAAGAAGTGTTCTTGCGAAATGAAGGCCTACGGGGGACTCGCCCTTGTAGCAACATACGACCTCCAGAGGCATAGATCACGACCATGATCGCAGAAACAAGAAGAAGCAACGGTTTGACGATCATCGGTGTTGGTGCATAAGGCGGTACTCGGAGTTGGCAAGCACGCAAAGCTGCCGCTACCAAGGATGCCGAGATGCGGCGTGGAGGTGGTTATGCTCAGCTGGTGCCCCGAGCGAAGAGAGTCTAAGATGATAGGATCGGTTGAAAAAGGAAATTCCGATGAAACCCAGACTTCCTTTTTCTGCCGGCTTTCATGTTCCCTTAGTGAAGAGATTTCGAGAGTTCGGGCATTTTGCGGTCATGTCAGTTTTGGATCTTCGGTGTCTCTGTTTTCGGCTCGTTTGGACAAAGATGGCGAAGACCCCCTGCAAACAATACTGCGGAAATACCAAAGCAATCTGTTCCAGCAAATTACCCTACTGGTACAGTCCTAAAACCTCAAACGTATGTTGTTGGAGCCTCTTGCTAGGTCCGCCTTGCTTGGTTTGACCTTTGCATGGCCTGCTGCAGCCTGGCATTCAGGAGCGAGTAGGAGTTTTATTAGGTGTTTAGGTTGCAATTGAGGTGTCGTGCGAAGAAGGAGCGTGACTGTCCATATCCCGGTTTCAGACTGTTTCAGGTTGAGGGGCTATTGTAACTTTCTTGGCACACGCACGCTGCCCGTGCTTGTTTATGTGAAGCATGCCGTGCACTTGTAACCTCAGCCTCAGTGGCAGCGATGCGTGTGACAGTCCGTTTGGTGTTGCTGAGTTTGCGATCTACAGGAAATGCAACTCCACGAGGCTGAACTACAAGCATCTAAGTATACCCACACACACAGATATATGTATGAATATATATATATGTATCATGTATGTATCTCATATATCAGTACGCACATTTCATATACTACATACAGTACATAGTACATGTCATGACTCCCACTATGTCTCCGCAGAAGCATACGGTCTATTAATTAAAAAAAATAAATCAAAAAAAATATATATACCCTTTTTTCATCCATGTCAGCACTCCAGAGCCTCAGTTTGAAGCCGAGGCTCGGTCTCGGAGAAGACCTCGCAGGCCTCCGGTCTCGTTGGTGGGCGGTTTTTTTTTGTGTTTTGCTTTGGGGTTTTTGAGGCTTTAGGGCTGCTGACTCAGCTGGCCTTTGGGACCTGCCTTCCCATGCAGAAAGGTTATAAGGTTTAGATAGGGTTCAGGGTTTCGGTTTTTTTGGCCCTTTATGGAGGTAGTTGAAGTTCACCGCGACTCAGTTGCAGGCTTCTGATAGCAAGCTGGGCATGTGCTTGCAGAAAGTTTCGACTGCGTAGGACGAGGATTTGTGTATGCATGGTGCTGCAACAGTCGCACTCCACCGAGCCCAGCAGGGCTTCCCCCCTGAGAAAATTTCAGATCATTGCTGCCAGCAGTTCAGAAGTCGAAGGCTTCAAAAAAGGAGTCGGGAAAAAGTTAGTAATGCCATTCCTTCTTAGGCTTCTTATACTTATAGTACACTTTCCCCCGCCCCCAACCCAAGTCTAATCATGTGAAGGTCCTTACATGACTCCAGCCCGGAAGAAACCCTAAACCCTAAACCCTCCTCGCTCAGAAGCGGCCGAGCGTGAAGTCGGAAAATTCTGCGGACCAGAGTGTCTCGGACTCGGCGTCCCTCTCGGCCGCTGGGACACAAAGATCCAAGGCTTACCCGAAAGGTCCCGCTTTAAGGGTACTAGAGGGTTCTATAAGATCGTCCCCTTTAAGATTCTCTTCAAGGGTCCATGTACCCATGATTTAGTATGCAGTTTTGCTACCCTGAAGGGTCCATGTACCCATATGGAAAAATCGTTTGACCCTGCTGGTCCATGACCCTTCTAGCATAAGGGTCCATGCGCTCGTGTACGCTTTGGCTCTACAGGGGATTCCCAAGAAGGTACCTTTAACCTTTAGGCGAGGGTCGAGGGTCTTACAACGGTTTGAAGCTTGAGGGAACAGGACTTCCTCAAGCATCTATGATAGGGTCTTGCGGCTTCAGGTAGCCGGGGTTCGCCAGACCCTATATGCTTTCGCTGGTGATCATCACCGTGTTGAATGGGTTCCATGAGGGCTTCCTGCTCTACCACATGGTGTTTACGACATCCCGCTTTCGAGGTGCAAGCTCTGCATGCGGAATGCAAGGATTACGGTCTTCCGTCCTGAGCTCTGCTTTAAGTGTTGGAGGAGGTCGCGGCGCAGCAGTGGGTTTTGGACTCCTCTCACGACGAGGGCCCGGTAGAGCGAGTGCTTCCCTCCTGAAGCATTTATAGCTCACTTTTCGCCATGGTAGACCACTGGCATAATCGTTTGGAGCTGACACAGGACCCTGCATATGAATGTTTCAGACCGTGTCGAAAATCAAGCCGTGTCCAGCACACGCGGCCAACTTCTTCCTCGCAGCTTTAGTTCGTGATTTTCCAAGAGAGAAGCCCGAAGCCTCAAACCCTGAGAAAGAAATCCCAAAGTATAGCTGCCCCAAGCCTGAACCGAAAGATCCAATACCAAAGCAGTCATAGGCATGGATGCACCGTTCGGCTGTGCCCCGGATCCGAGGATGGTAATGAGCTCCAGGAGAGGGTCTGGCAACAACTGCGAGGCAACCGTTAAACTTTCAAGTGGCCCTATGGAGCCCTTATTGTAACCTTTAGAAAACCCTAAACCGTCCAAATGCTACGGATAAGGACACCGGTGAACACATAGTGGGGTGAGGGTTTATGGTCGGGCTTGGGGTTGGGGCACATCAAGCAAAAAAAGGGCGAATGTCAAGAACAAGGGTATCTCAGAGCCTAAGATGTTGCATGGCCCGGGTTGCTGACATTGAAGTATGTAGAGGGAAGAGCCTTTCAGAATTCATGTTTCTATTGCAGATCGGGCTGGCAGTCGAATGAGGAAGAGTGCAAAAGGAAGAATCGCCTGCGATTGCTGGTGCCATGCCGGTATATGTCAGTGTTGCATCGTCAGCCGTGATGTTTACTTGCGGTGCTTCAGTCGGTCGCTTGTAGTTTCTCATGTTCTGCATGTACGAACGGTATATGCCAAACCTGAGTATACACCAACTAGTAACTGCTAGATGTGTATGTGTAACGATGTATGCACAGGAACATGAGGAAGTTAACTACAGGTTGCATGCAGGAACACGGGAGCTTAACTACAGATCGCAAAAATGCTTACCTATATGCAGACTAGCCTGTGCACGCCTGATAGCATCGCCGTCGGACACCTTGGATAAGATGGATGAAGCCACAGGATACCAGTAGTGAGAGAAGACGGCTTTGTTCGATGATTAGGGGATGCGGGATGCTTCTCTCTACAGTCTGTGGCCGAGTCTCCGCAGCAAGTATCACGAAGATGACCACAATACTAGGCTGCTCTGGCTCTGGAATAGAAACCGACCTCTGTATGGGAGTAAGGACGACTTCTTAGAGATGACCCATGTGACTTGCCGCAGAACATCGGAACGTGTCCGGATTTTCTTTGTTAGAGCCCCATGCCGCTGACTTGACTGCGAGCGATGTGGTTTGTGAACCCTGAGAGCTGGTGATTATCAAGCTAATACTTTCAACCACTGTGTCTGAGCGGTGTATCTCACGATGGGAGACTTTGTAGCTAGCTGAAGACCTGTTAGGTTGTTGCTACTTCCTTGTTGCGTAGTACTGGGCAAACTTCTGATGTTTATTCCACGCCGACCCTTACCTATGGAACTTCGCCCGTCTTGTCCGAGTTGCGAGAGCGTGAGCTTTCCTAAACCGGCCCCCTGCAACCTCGCCTAGGCAAGTCCGAGAGTGCTGAAACCGCCCCCTGTCTGCAGGTGCCCACGACGGCGCAGAAAAGTGCAAGGCGTCGCTGTAGCTTCATTGGGCCGCCCGGCGCAGTGTCCATGGAAAAGATGCAGAAGAGTCAGTACAATATCGTTGGTTTTTGTTGTTTTGTGTGCGGGTGTGTGGTTTAGTTTAAGTACTATCAGCACGATTCTCCATTGTCCATGCTGTGTCCGAATCTTGTGGGCACCAGTCTTGCTATTTCTACACTGGTGCCTCTGCGATATGTCTGACTTTGATATTAGGATGCTCCTTGCGTAATAGTGTAAGGAGTAACTAGTCTTTCTGATACTTGTTGTTGCTGCCAGCCAGCATGATTCTCGACCCAGTCAGCCGAGGAGGTCGTTCCCATGTCGTACAAGTATCCCACCGACAGTCATGCGAGAGATGTCCCAGCACGTGTCCAGTCCGGGCGTTTGTCACGCGGAGCTCTGGTTGTTCCGTAGCAAGACACGGGAACCTCCAAACACCCGAAAGCCGATGCAGCTGTGTAGAGGAAAATCCGTGATTCAGCTTAGACTAGAGAGAGCTCTGCACCCTTTTTTGAAGTCGTAGTTTTTTGTGCTTAGTTTGGTCTCACTGGTGGTTTCTCTTCGCAGAAACGCTGCGAGGGAAAACCCATTGTGGCAGGCAGGTTTTCTCTTCAGAAAAAGACTACTGATTACTGTAAGAAGTTGGTAGAATAACTGTCAATACTATTGCTACCACACCATGGTCAATATCAGTCAAGTAGGATAGGTTTGGGTTGTATTGTGGTATTCTTACAGTAAGGAAACCCTCAGATCAGTGGCAGTTGCATCGCCAGCAAAAAAAGTCATACTTAGTGGCCATGCCATTACAGGTATGGAAGTGCGACAGCTTGTGCTGTAGTCAAATCAGTAAATTACAGTACCAATCGAGGATTAGTCCCAAGAATGGTCTTGACAGCGACAGCACTCAGAAACATACATAGTAGTCTTGACCTTGGTAGGGTTGTCAGGCTATGTAGCGTGGGTGGTCCAGATGGAGACCATGTAGGAGCGATGTTCATAGAGTTGTGGGTCCCCAGCCCACGAGATTAATGTCATGAACGTGAGTCCGCAAAGCCAAGCTGTCCCGACTACCGAATCTTGAGCCTCTGGTCAAGAAACTTAAAGCTCAGACGGTTTGGAATCTTCATAACTTCGGTGCCGTGCATCGGAGCGAAGAGGGAACCTGCGAGCGACGTGTTTTTTTTCCAAGTCCTCTGAATGTCAAGCCATGTCGACATGGACAAACCAAGTCCGCTTTATACTGGATTGTTTGACAAACACCGCGACGACACGGAGGACTCAATTCTTAACAATCTGCTAATGCCTGCTGGAATCCCAGTCGTAAAGACAGGAAGTTTGGGGCTTAGTCCTCAGCTTGCATCGTCGGGGACTGCTGGGACTTCCATCAGCTACTGTAGGCTGCCAAGTGCACGAAGTGCATGTGGCTCGGTGAAGTCGGTATGCAGACTCTGCAGGCTCTGCCATCTTGCTCGATAGACTGCATTGCAGAAGTTTGGACCGCGGGACGTTGGTGAAACTGATGCTGCAGGCGGCGACACCAGCAGGATCTCGAGCGACAAAAGGTTCAAGACATGGACGTGCTCAAAGGCTTCGGTTTTGTCGGACAGTTAGCGTTGCAAAAGCAACAGATTCACGGTTCTTCCGAGGCCAATCTTGGATGATTTGAGCATCGGGTTTGGAGAATTTCAGGGCCTCTCTGTGGAGCTGCGCAAGCGAGCCAGAGCCCTCGCTAGTATACTGTAGAATATAGTCGTAGATTGTTGTAGTATATGCCTACCCGTTAACTGCCAGTGATGCCAGTTATACCTAAGGTGCGCAAGTGACAGCTCCTAAGTTGACAATCTGCCACCGTCCTGTCATCAATCCATTGGCCCCCTGGTCCGGAACTCCCCGGCAACCTCATTACATATTTTATAATGATTATTATGTACTGTATTGTGCACACACACACACACACACACTCTCTCTCTCTCTCTCTCTCTCTCTTGCTCTCTCTCTCTCTCTATATATATATATATAGATGCATATGTTGAAAATATCATATATATATATGTATATATATATGCACCATATGTTTTATCATGTTACATCATATTGTATTAAACTGCATTGTATTTCATTCTACGGTTTATGTATGTTTATGGTGCATATCATTGTGTTTCATTGACTTCTATAATACCAGTTTCCTTTCTAGCTTATATGATGTTGTGTTTATATCATATTATGATACATTATTTCTTATTTTATATGTTGTAGTATTACAGTATATAATACATTATATTATATGATGCTGTATTACAGAATAATTGTTTAGATTAAGCAGGTTTTACTAGAATATGTTATGTTATATTATGATATATTAGTTTGTATTTTGGTCTTAGCATAGTGTAGGATAGTATAGTGTTTTATGTTCTTTCATACCACATTAGGTTGCATTTGTGCTATGCCATATTATGTGAAACTGTGTTTATTCTGCTATCTTATACCATGTTCTTATATATTCTGTTATGTTATATTATGTTGTTTCATACTGTTCTCATTATAATACTATATTTATGCTGATACATTATGTTATACTTCACTATGTTATTCCCTATTATCAAAGTCTACATATAAAATATATATATATGTATACGTATGGACACTTGTATTTATATACAATATCCCTGCATGCAGTGAGTCTAGCCAATGCCAAACCAAGGCTCCACCTCGATTGTGGGGAGCGGTGCAGAGCCAGGCCCCAGATTCCGATTTCGGTTTGTAGCGGCCTACGTGCTTTCGGTTTCAATACAGGGGTCTCTGGCGGAGGACAATTCTGCGTACGACGCGTAGCTGCCAGGAAGGATGCGCTGCCGGACCTGAATTGTATAGGGCGTAGGGAAGTTGGGTACCAGCTTCTGCGCTATGTTGTGAAGACACCCTGGTCCTCATCTCTTCACCAAGCCCCCGGACGATGCACGTGCCAAGAGAGGCTCTTCCTCACTGTGGGCCTGGTTCTTGCAGTACATAGAATTTCTGCAAAAACATCCCATCGAAGTTTATGTCCTGAACTCCTTGGCGAATCCGAGTGCGTGAGCATAACCTCGTCAGTCTGGAAGGCCACTCCAGGGGAAACTCTGGCGGCTCTTCCTCGCCCCCAAGCAGCACATTGGAGGAGGATTTTCCAGCCTAAAAATCTGAGCCGCAATCGAATCCGAGTCCGAAGCCATCAGGGAAGAGGTATTTTGCTAGAATATACCCAAATATGAGCATAACTTACTATAGCAGACTATAGCATGCTAAGGTATGCTAGACACCTCGAGCCTCGCCTTTTTCATGTTGCCAGGGTGAGATAGGCTTAAGGGTTTCCAGCTTCAGGGTTCCCGGGTTTAGGGCCTTTATGGCTCTTGGTGTATCGAAAGTGGTGAGACCAGACGCCTTAGAGCTGCCAACCCCTTTCAGGGTTTGAGTGTTGAGTCTTTGGGATCCACTGCGTGTAAAAGCTTGGAGGAATGGATGAAAGCAGACCTGAAAGAGAATGTCCGCAGGATGAATGCTTAGCCGATGTAAACCCTAAACGACCTCTCAAGCTTTGCCGGGGGGTGGCTGCGACTCATGTGAGGTCATTGTCGCCATCGCCTGTGGCAAGGATCAAGGTGCCCAAGGGGACCTTGTCCCACAGACAGTTTGGGCTTTGGGGTGTCGTGTCCCTGCGCGTTGCGGCATAAGCACTTCGGACTCCTAGGACCTGTTCTTGCCGGAAGCAGTCACAGTCTACTGACACCGCCTCTGCCCCCCCCCCCCTTAGCATGTAACATCATGCACAAGTCTTGCGAAGACTGGTTAGCAGAGCCGAGAATTTCACGGCACTATAACTACCCCCTTACTTCCAACTACTGCCATGTAAGGTGCAGCCTCTCATTCCCCACGCTATGCCGCTGGCGCCCCCGTGCCCCAAAAGACGAGTCAAGCTTCGTCAATCAACCCTTATTCCCATGATCATGTTCCTTGCCAACTGGACCCAATAAACTTTCTGTGGCTTACTTTTGACCTGCTTCCGAGGTTTGAGGAAGCCAGAAAACCCTCAGAACCTCAAATCCGAAACCATCGCCAGCCCAGCCTAAACCCGACAACCAAGTAATATGGCGCAAGTAGCATGGATGGCTCACGGAACTTAATAAGATTCAGTTCGGTTGCTTGCTGTACGCCCGAAGGCCAGGAGATGTATCTTCAGAATCTTCATGGGAAACAAGACATAGGACATATCGAGAGGCCCCCCCATGGCTTCGACAGACAGCTGCCGCTTGCGCATCCATGCGCGCCTCTATCACCGTCGCAAGACGGACAAGCCGGCGGCGATCAGCACATACTGGGAGAAAGCGGACTACTGCGACCAGTCATGCCTCCGAAGGCTTGCAGCCCCGGTGGCATCCTGGATCGCCTACGGCCCGCAGGGTCGAATTCCAAGAGTTGAAGAGTTCCAGCTCTTGACGAAGTTCCTGGACAAGATGGATGGTGGGCTGTTGCCATCTCGATTGCGCGCTGTCCTTTCTGAGATGCACACAAAGCTCCAGTCGTTTCCCAGACCGGGGGATGAGGCTTGGACTAGGGCACAGAAGCGCCTGCTAAAAAGCTGTCGGAAGCTGCACCGCCGCTGCAGGGAATCCGAAATGGACATGGTTGTCGCTACGGATAACCATATCGATGCTGAGCTGAGAGCAAAGCAGGATCTATCCCTGCAAGTCCGTGAAGCGGACGATTCCGGCTCTCCTTGTATATCTCTCCAGCCTGATCAGCACCTCATGTTGTTTCGCAAGATGAACGAGTGGAGCTTTCTGAGCACCTCTCAGAAGCTAGAGCGCTTGCAGCAGGCCGAGGAGTCGTCCAGGCAGTCGAGGAGCTGGAGCCAGGCAGAGCTGGCAGATGTCCTCAACACGGCGGCAGCTTCTCTGGCAGCTCCGCGCAGACATGCGATGCTACAGGATGCAAATGCCAAGGACCTATGCGAAGGCAGAACTGCCTTGGAATCGCAGGACTCGACAGCGGATCTACAAAAACGAGTTCGGTCGTTGTTTCTGCATGCTCTCCGCACCTGGCAGATGAACCAATTCGATTGTCAAGTCATCAAGCATCTCCTGGACTACGTGCAACAGAAGATCAACAAGTTCGAGAACAAGGTTGGAGAGATTCAAGGCGCTGCTGCAGGTGAGGCTTGGCTGAACATCAAGCAGATGGTCGGTGAGCTGCTGCTGCGGGTAGAGGCGTGCTCGAATCCGCATTCTACAGCTGCAAGAAAAGCCCGAACGAAGGCTGCTCAGAAGGCAAAGACAAGACTGGAGCGCCAAAGCGGTATTCAAAACATTACCTGGGTTGTGAAGGATGCAAGCTGGAAATGCCAACGATCCTATGGAAAGGGTGCTATCCGCAGACAGAAAGCTCGCTTCTTTCCAATCTCCAAGTTCCTTGGGCAGGGCCTCGGCGAGGAGGCGGCTGTCGAGGCCGCACTGCAGGAAGCCAAGGCCCACCGCGAGGAGCTCGTGCGCCAGGGCAAGTTGAAGCCCCCGAAGCCGAGACCCCCACGCTCAACGGTGCGGGGGGTTTCTTTCCATAAAGGACACCGAAAGTGGCAGGTGCGGTTGTACCATGCTGTCGAAAAGAAGACAGTGTGCTGTGGTTCCTTCGATGCCAAGGAAGACGCCGAGATCAAAGCCCGGGAGATGGCTACACAGATCGGGGTTCGAGCAGAATACGAGGTTACGCCGGCGAAAAGAAGCAGAGCTGAGGTGCTTTGTCAAAAAAACAGCTTCGTGAAGCCCGAAGCCTGCGATTCCTGAGCCCCAATCTTTAGTCACCTGCAGCAAACCCGGATGGCTATTGCACGGTTCGAAATGCAGGCTTCATGTGCAGTGACTTGCATGACTAGTCTGTGCTTAGTTTGTGTGTGCATCATCGCTTTGGATCATTCTCGGCCCCGCCATGCACGTTTGCACCACGGAATTCACTGGATGAGCGTGATGCGTGATGACGGTTGCATGGCGCTGTTGCTTTCGCTTCGTCGTGGTAGTGTCGTATCAGCTTTGCACCGTCGTGGCGATGCCGTGACGTATGCAGGAACCGGTGCACGGAACGCATGTGCAAGACTTTGCATGCGGTCGAATTCTTGGCACGACCCACGACACTGCATGTCTTGCCACACCGCTCTCCTCGGCAGGGCCTCGTCTCCCCGCAAATCTCGGCCTCTGCGGCTTCCATGGACCTGGAACGGTTAACCCAGGCCATGGACGGATTCTTGAGGGTTCCTTTCAAGCTCTAAGGGTCCACCAAGATTAGGTTTAAGGGTTTCCGAATATGTCACTTAATATGTATAGACGATATAATGTATCCCAACACCCCCGTTCTCATGACTATGCAGTCCGCTATAGTGGTGCATGAGGATTGAGGGGATCATGGGTTTAGGGTTGAGGGCTTAGGGCAGCAGCGCCTTTCAACGGCACCGAAACCCCCGAAGCGATCCAAGCGGACGACCGGGAACCGCTTGTCCTCGGTCCCGGCTCCGAGCTCGGCTGCACGATTGAATTTAGGGTTTAGGGTTTAGGGGAACATGTCCACCAAAAGCTCGTGGTTGGCGCCTTCGCACTGCGCTTTTAAAACCGGACCGATCAACTTTCAGCACCCCGGCCGGTTTAACCGCCTCGCCCGGTTAAAGCCCAAAGCCGGTTAGATTTAATCGACTCGGTCAATTTAAACCCAAAGCCGGTTTAACCGCCCGCCCTGTCAAATACACCGGCCGCCGATTAACGCTCAAAGCTTGTTTAGTTTAAGCACCTCGGCCAAATTAAAGCCAAAACCGATTTAAGCGCCCGCCTCTTTCGGGCTGCTGGACAAGACTTGATATCTTTTCCCTGTTGAACTTGGCCTTTCCGACAGGCGTTCTGTAAGCGCAAAGCAAAGGCTGCGTTCATGCACCTAGACATCATCCTAAATTTCACCCACGATGCAGAAGGCTTGCCAACTCTGGGCGTTTATGAACATGGAATGCATGCATGACTGAAGATGCATTTCGGGGTTGGGTGGGAAAGGTCACGTACCAAACAGACTGGAGGAGTTCATTGCGATGCTGTGATACGCACCAACAGCGAAGAAAGCAGTCAAACTTTGCCGCTGGAGCCATAGTTGTAAAGGAAGAAGGTACTACCGAACCGGCCTGCTGCTAGAGAGTGCATGTGCAAACCCCAGCCTGCAAAATCGACGACAACACAACGGCCAAGGGGTTGTCCCTCGACGGTTATACAGTTATAAAACCATACTGTAATGTCCGGCCCCTGCGATAATGTTGTGCCCGTTGGCGACAGCCGTCTGCCACAGGAAGAGAAGCAGCGCTGCAAGTAGTAAGACGGCGAAAAGCAGCAGGCGAACACAACAATGTTGAGTTGAACTGCAAACTGTACACCATTTTTCACGAGGATAGAATACCCTATTCTGAATGATGCTACAAATCGCAACTGCTCCTGCTGCGAAAGCAGGGCCAGTAGTAGCAATAAGGATAATGCGATCCAGTGAGCACGGACAGGAAAATCAATCCTTCATGCAAGCACATAGCCGAGCAGTTCTACACAGATCATCCATAACCTTTAACCCCCTCAACCCGAAACCCGAGACCGTCAACCTAAGACCCTGAACCCCAAGCGCCCGGATCCCCATGACATGTGACCGGGAGGTCGAAGCTCGCCCCGGAGGTCTGAAGAAGATGAGGGGTGTATTAATAGGGTCTAGGGTTTAGGGGTTATTGTTTTCACGTCGGGCCGCAAGTGCAGCCCTTCCATCAGGCTTGACGTATCGAATGCCTGTGAGAGAGAGAGGGTTTAGGGTATAGGCACAGGGATTTTAAAGACTGGGGCTAGTCTGGGTTTAATTAGTATAGGGCTTGTAGTGATTAGGGGTAGGGTTGTCCGTAGGGCTTAAACTGCTTAAAAGGCGCAGAGGGCTTGGGAGTCGTAACGGAATCGAGACTGGAGCCTTTCAGAGTCAAGGGTCTAGGATAACGGGCTATGGGTTATAAGGATGTGATAAGTCAACTTGAGAAGCAGAATTCGGATTTGGGGTACTGGACAGAGGGGTTGAGGATTCTTGGGCTTGGCTGTGCTGACCGTTCCTTCTGTCCTTCTTGTCCATCCTATCACTGAAGACAGCCCCGGATCTAAAAATGGTTTGGGTAGGCTTGTGGCTGCTGGGTTGGACTTCTTGTAGCTGATGCGCTTCCAAATTTAGATGCCTCCGGTTGCTCACGGGACCCAAGAACTTGATGGACTGCAGGACGCGGTCTTCTGCAGAGTGGCATGTAGTTTTTAGATGCTATAAACTATGTACTCTGCAACCTTTTATCTGAAGCATGGATCGTGCAAGGCCAGGCTTTCAGGCAGCTTGGTTGTAGTGGAAGGTCAGCGCCAAAGCCCTGTGCCTACTCAAAGGCAGCATTGAGACTTCGTCCGCAAGTGCGGAGCCCCCAAAACCAGCACAATCAAGCCCTGAGGGCGCGCCACGAAATTGGCGCCTCATCAGACCTTGCAAAAACCCAAGAGCCTTTCCAGCGCCTTGTGAACGTAATGCTCTCAGCAACAGGGTAGGAGGGCCCATAAATCATGGATGCACTCTGCAAAGGACTCCTAGCCGCACTTCGTGAACGAGGTCCGCGTTCTGCACATTTTTCTGATTTTCAATCTACAACAAGCATCCGTTTAGCGTCTGCCAAAGGGGCATCGCAGGAGTTATGCTCACTGTTAGATTCTGTTAGATGCAACGATATGCCGCATCACTTTCGTCTTCAAGATGATGACAAGCTTCTTCATGTTGGTGTTGCTGACGGCATGATGTCTACAGGAATCACAGCCAGATCGTCGCCCTGGCAGGCACTCTTCCGTCGTTCGGTGGAACGACGCCTGTTTTGGGCCCTAGTGCTGCTGTCATCAGGCGTACATGGATTACACTTGGGGTGACTGTACTGAATATCCTTCAAGCCATGCCGTCTGCAGAGCCTTTGGCTGTGCTTGGGATTTCGTGTTGATTCAGCACAGCAGCAGTACTGTCAATGGTCAAAGCCAGATGGTTCGAGACGACAGTATCGCTTAGGTGGCCTCTCCCCCGCGATTGGATCCGTCACCAGCCCCGATCACAAGGCCGTCATCAGCTTTGCAGCGGAAGTCCCGTTCTGCATTTCCAGGTCAGCACGGATGCTTAGGATGCGCTGGAGTCCGAACTCTTTAGTAACTATCACCGCTCTGATCTGCACAACTGTTGTAGTTGGAACCAACACGCAGCTAAGCCGTCATAGCACTTATACATGCTTGTCCATTCGTGTCCATCGGTGAGAGCTCGACAGGGCTGAGGAGGTGCCACCAGAAGCACTGAAGTCGCGGCTTGCGTCCCAGCGAGGGTTCAACGGCCGTGAAAATTTGGTTCGGTCTCACGTGTTTTCTCGTGAAGGACTTTCCTCTTCGAGCAGCGGCATCCGCACTAGACGAGCGACTTTGCACACCCCATAGCCCGAGTTAGGCAAAAAAATAACTATTAGTTAAAATCCCAGGTTTTCCAAAAAAATGACTATTAGTCAAAATTCATTTATGGATATATTAGTCTCGTTTGGGGGCTCAAATTATCCTTAATTTTAGGTTTGCGACGAACCTAAAATTCTGGATATTTCGGACTTTCGACGAACCTAAAATTAAGGATATTATATCCATAATCGCAGCTTTTCGGCACAGCTCCAGCGCCGAAGTTTGGTCGAAATTTCGACCAAACTTCGGCACCTAGTCTCGCAGTTTACCAGGGTTAGGCGACGAAGTTTGAGTCGAAGTTTCAGCCGGGTTTGGGGCTGCATTTCGTGTGCTTTTGGTATAGCAGAGTATATACTGATATACATATATATATATAGTGTATGTATGTAGGTATGTATGTATATAGTATGGAGGCTTCTATACTATACATATATATAGATATAGATACACATACATACATTAAGATTATATATACATACAACAAACCTACATATGTTACACATACAACCTTGAGGGACAGCACATGTGCTTGAGCGACCTTGAGGGACCTTGAGAGAATGAGAGGGATTGATATGTATGTATGTATGTATGTATCTATGTATGTATGTAGGTATTTATGCAGGTATGGATGTATGTATATAGTATGCAGACTTCTATATGTACACACACACATATATATATATATATACATGAATATTATATATACATGCAGTACATGCAGTTCACCTACATATGTTAGACATACAACCTTGAGGGACATTCGCTTGAGCGACCTTGAGAGATATAAGGTGGAATGACCTTGAGAGAATGAGAGAGGTTAATATGTATGTATGTATATGTATGTATGTTGGTATGTATGCATATAGTATGGATACTTCCATACATATATACATATATACATATATATATATACATACATTCTAATATTAAAAGTACATACAACCAACCTACATATGTTACACATACAACCTTGAGGGACATGTGCTTGAGCGACCTTGAGAGACATGTGGTGGAGCGACCTTGAGAGATTCAGAGGGATTGGCCTGGCGTTTAGATATAGACTTCGTTGACCGTGAGAAAGTGTGCTTGGACTTCGTTGCATTCTGAAGAGAAGTCGAAATTCAGACTATCAGGACAAGCACTTTGAGAGGCATGTACTTGGAGAGTCCCCCATGTGATAAATAGACAAGCACTTTGAGAGATGCTTTGTAGACTTTGAGAGAAGAGCATGCGATGCCCTAGATACCCCTGCTGGCCCCCTGCATGTTGTGAAGATCGCTTGTGCTTCTAGCTCAATCAGCACAGGAGATCTTTTGTAGACAGTTTGTCTCTGTACAGAACCATGGCCCTTGTAAGCCCAAAAGGGCGACTTGTGGCGGATCCATGCATAGGAGTTGAGGACCTCATGGCTTGCCTCGAGAAAGTCTTCAAAGACAAGGGAACAAGAGACATATGGGAACTCCTGAGGGTTCCCACGGGTCTCAGTTTCAAGTCGGGGGTAAATCCTCAGTGGCTGGCAAGTATCTACTACATCATGTTGCCCTTCTGCGAGATCGCCCAGAATGGGATGTTGCCGCCGAAGAAAACACGGATGGCACTACAGAAACTCCATAGCCAGTGCCCGATCAACTTCACCAAGAAAGCCAACAACGACTTTTTCGATCAGACAGACGAAGCTCTGAGGGTCGCCTTTGCCCAGTACAGGAAAGTCAAGGCAAACTCGACTGCCAGAGATACCGCCATGAGGTATCTGTCAACCAAGCAGAAGAACGAAATCACCATGGTGTTGGACAGGCTCATTGTCACCCCCGAAGATCCTGATCGGCCTGCTCCCTCGTGTGACCAGGTGGTGCCAGCTGAGGAGCCAAGCCATGAGAAGAACCCAGCTCAGGAGCCAAGCCCTGACAAGAAAACCAAGAAGAATCACGAGCCGGTGGTTAGCCCGACAGTCAAGAAGAGTCGCGATCGTCGTCCTGATTTCGGTATCTTCAAGAGGGTTCTTGAAAGGGTATCTTCGGAAGAGGGTATGAAGGTGGAAAGCTCCGGTTCCACATCGAAGAGGGGCCCGAGCCATGACAGGCCCTTGATTGAGAGGCTGATCGAAGGTGAGGATGACCTTCCTGAGTCATCGGGTGGCATGCCAGAGCCAGAGGAGCCAGACTCAGAGGAGGATGTAGACGAGGAGAAGTTGATCGACGAAGCTGTGGAAGTCATTCCCATCGGTGAGGGTGGCAAAAGCCAGCTTCAAATCTTCAGACAGAATGCGAAGTTCTTCGATGGAAAGAATGACAAGGCTGAGACGAAGAAGAAGCCGGCCAAGGAGGGTAAGGCTAAGTCTAAGGTCAAGGTCATGAAAAAGCCTAGTAGCTTCAAGGACCCCAAGCCCAAGAAGAAGCCAAGTGCCTCCGATTTGAGATGCTCCCCGGGTGACCTCGATGACGACAAGGAGGAGAATGACAAGGAGGAGAACGACAAGGAGGAGAACGACAAGGAGGAG
>CAJNJA010048685.1:9099-26009 GCA_905231915.1 Symbiodinium necroappetens | reverse complement strand
AAAATACGCTGGTCTGGCTTCATATAATTTGGCCACCCCGAAGTCAAAACCTGTAGCCCTGCTTGGTGCTTCTGAGCAAGACGGTTGTCCGCCGAAAGCCACTGTAGCTCCTGCCTGGCCTTGAAAACGGACTCGTCCACTGTTTGCAAGGCCGCTTCCAGCTGCAGAACCAGATTGTACATCTCGGGTCGAATAACTGCACGATGGTACGACCTCACCATCTCAAACACCTGCTGGTTGTTCTGGACAGGCTTGGCGAGCCAGTTCTTGATGGCGGTTTGGTCGTTAATATCCACTCCATGCGTAGCTGCTGTAAGGCCCACGGCTGTACTGTCCTCGAAAGAAAAAGGCTGCAAAAGGGAAGGCCCATCCTCCGATGCCCCTTGCGGTGGCTCCGGTTGGGAGGCTTGGGCTCCTTCTTGCGGTGTGGTCAGGCCCGACTGCAAAGGTGTCGGGGCCGACCTCTTGTTTCGCCTCTGTTGCTCCCAGTACTCCTGCTGCACTGCGGTGTAGTCAGGCTGCCTGAAACGACTACGCATATCCTGAAACTGCTGCATCGCACCCTGATCTGCTGCCATGGCTGCGAACAAAAACGAACGGAAACTACTCTACCTGACCTCGCGCCTTAAGCGGTGTGGTCAGCTACCTGCAAGCTTGCAAAAACAATCTGGGCCGATACGCCTGGAACCCCAACAATAGTATTGCTAGAAGACCTGACCTAACCCGACGGGTCCATGTACGCATATCGCACACTCTATAAGTGAATTCAGACCACTATAACCATATGGGCACATGGACCTTATAAGGGTAAGTGACCGCTAGGGTAGGCGAAACCGGTTTTTAGGCGTGACTCTTGAACCCTGATACCAAAAATCTTTAAGTACCACGCGCCCTACAACTACAGCCGGGACCTCGAACCCTAACCCTAAACCCTAAACCCTTGCCATAACCCGTGAAGAAATAGAAGGACCTGCAAAACAACACTGAGGCGAAGCTGCGTGTAGTCTCTTGGCTTCTCTTCCTCCGTACCGCCAGACCTGTTTTGAACACACAAAAACGAGGGGCTAAACCCTAAACCCTAAAACCCTAAACCCTGGTATATAAAAAGGGGGGCCGGTGGAGTTTAGGGTTTCCGAACGTAGAGGCCTTAACAATTCGAAGAGGGGTTCCTTCTAAGATTGGTTCCTTGAAAGCTTTAAGCGCTCTATAAGGTTTCTATAAGGGTCATGCCTTTGAGGTTTAGATGCTAAGCTCTATAGATGGAGGTTTAAGGTCGTATCTCGGGTTTGGGGGGACGGTTGGAAACTTTGAACCTACGGCTTTAGCCTCCCTCGTGGTAATTAGTTTCAGTGTGGGGGAGGACGTTGAGACCCAGACGAGTACTGCACCACTACAGCCTTAAACTTAACCCCGAACCCCTAAAACCCTGAACCCCAGACCCTAAACCCTAGAACCCTAAACCCCTAAAGCCCTGAAAAACCAGACCACTATGGCTCTTGACTTTAAGTATCGAGCTTTTGGTCTTAGGGCGTTTAGGGCTTCAGGGTTTGGGAGTTTAGATATTTATGGCTTAGGGCTTAAGAGCTCAAGGGTCCGGGGGTTTCGATGATTGAGGGTTTAGGGTTTAGGGTGCATCAGGTGAGAATTTAAGGTCTGGGGCGAGGCGGAGGGGGGATGGGGGGTTAAGTCTATAAAGACGTAGCTTCTTTGGGATGCAGGTACACGAATAAACCGATGATAAGCCTGCAAAACCCTAGGCCAGATTGCAGATAGTTGCAGGCTCAAGCCGGAGCTCCAACTACCCCAAAGCCGTGTGCAATGAACAAGGGCTATAGGGGCTGCAAGGGGCTTGGGTGTACATGATAGAATGACTGGTGCATATTTTTGAGTTTCTCATGGCTTATGTACCCAGCTCGCTTTAGGACCCACACGGCTCAAGCTCCAGAAAGAAGAGACGTCTAGGCCTAGACATCTAAGGCTCCGCTAGTTGAAGCATCATGCCGCTCGCTCTAAACTCCCTGAACCTTAAACCCTAAAATCCTAAAGCCCTAACCCCTAAACGCTCAAACCCTAAAGCCCTAAAGACCTAAACCCTCAAACCCGAGAGCGCTAGACCATACAACCAAATCCTAAAAGCCTAATACCCTAAACCGACGAGGCATGGCACGGAAGAAGCCAGCGCAGCGCAGGAGGATCCAACACAAGCAAGGTGCCCAGCAGCACCAGCAGAATCCTCGAAACGGTTTAGGTTTTAGGGGTAGTATCCTTTTGTCATCCCTTTTTCGTTATAGTATACTCTACCCCAGCACCCTCTTCGGATCTGCTCAGGGCTTGGTGTTGAGGGCTCACGGTTTAGTCGTCGCAAACTTTCGGATTTTCGGGCTCTTAGATGTGTAGGGCCCGAAGAGTCCAGAATACCTATATAGTAGCGTGTAGGAAATACTAACAAGATTTGGGAAGTACCCCCCAATAACACCCTAAGCCCTAAACCCCGAAACCCTGAACCCTAGGACACTTTGGGGGGGTAAGAGGGCCTCCGGTGAGACGTGGGGAACGGCTTAGGGTTTAGGATTGACCGGGTCGAACGGCATAAGAGGGAACCCTAGGAAGGAAGGCTCTAAGAATTCTGGGTGGGGCTTAGGTTTTAGGGTTTAAGGTTTAGGTAGGTTTTAGGGTTTTGGGTTTTTAGGTAGGGCTTGGGTTTCGGGGTAGACCAAGGTCCGAAGTTCTAGGGCGAAAAAGGGTTCAGTGATACCATGGGAAACCCAAACTCACCATCCCCACCTCTTAGTACCTTAAGGGTCAGGGTGTAGGATGCCTAAACACCACTCTAAGCGCCGAAACACTTGAATAATCCTACTGAGCTCTGAATGATAGACCCTGTACAAATCCCCGAACGGATCCCCTACATGAAACCCCAGAATCGAAGATTTCGGGTTCTGCACTTAGCGGTTCGATTGTCCCAAGCCCAATGCCCAAAACTGCTGACAGAATGGCTCGGGATCCAAAGTGGGTTTAGGATGTAGAGTATTCTGGCTTCGGCTTAGAGGTGTGTTGTAGGGATCTTTCTCTATAAGGGTTTAGAGGCTTAAGTTTTTTTCAGTGTTTACGGTGGTTTCGGGGTTTAGGGCTTCAGGGTTTAGGGGTGTGGGGCTTTAAGGGTGTAGGGGTTTAGGGCTTGAGTCCGGGGTTAAGGGCTTCGGGGTTTAGGGGTTCAGGGTTTAGAGTTTAGGTGTTTACGGGCTTCGGCTAAGAGTTTAGAGTGTAGGGTTTGGGGTATGAGTATCGCTTGTCGTGGAAGGAGTACACAATCAGCAGGTGTCGTCGCCGTCGTGGTCGCGTTACTTCGTCTTGCTCTTCGCGCGGGCCTTCGCATTGATAGCTTAGACGTTGGTGCTACGATGTCGGAACACACAGACATCCATTCACGAACAGAGGTGGATGCGACGTTCTTCTAACGCCAATGGCAGCAATCGGACTATCACTATATGTATCACAAGTACCAATACAATGTTATATTACCGAAAAGCACAACCTTTAATGAAATTCACGACCAACGCTCTGCTTGCAACTCTGCGAACAAACCCTCAAAAGGTCGAACACTGAACCCTGACTTACTAGTTACTAGTTACACACACACACATCACATGCGAGTTTGCGTGACCACTGAATTGCGCCCCTTAAAACCCTCAAGACCGTACAAGCCTGAAACCCTCAACTAAACCACCAAAGGAAAACTCCAAATCTCAAAACCGCGAAACCTAAAACCTTCTAGGGTTTCCGTCTAAGCCCAAAACCTTCAACCCTGAACCAGGCCCTAAAGACGGGCCAAGGCGCTGAAGGGGAAACTGGGGCAGCAGCGGCTCTTTCAGCAGTAGCCCTGGGCGTCAACAAGCAAGCTGGGGGTGGCGCGCTGGTGAAGTTGATACACATCATGCATGTCTCTTTCGCTTTGGGTCTCGCCGAAATACCAAACCCTTAAAAAAAAGCCTGCCTTTCCCTTTCTTCATCCCTTCTCTTTTTGGTCCCCTGCTCCCGTGTCTCTACCCACAGGCTTCGCAATGCGCACACGCAACTGAAGTGGACACACGCATCCCGGAACCTTGAACCTATGGCTCTTTCAGAATGATCGAAAGTTTTTGCGGGCCATTAAGTTAGAATTATATGTTGTGACAGCCAGGAAAACAAGCCAAACCAGACTGCAAAGCAAACGTTTCTCAGCACTTCACCTTTCTACACACAAAGAGATAGAGACGTCAAGAGGTGTAAATACCGACGGCCGGAAAGCCGCAGATAGTGACAGTGAGTGCGACATTGGCTGGTTGCACTTGCATCTCTATAACCATAACTTATAATTTATATCTATATCTACATCTACATCCAATCTATATCTTTATCTACATCTGTATCTCATCTGCATCTAAAGCTTTGTCCGTATCTGTACCGATATCTCAATCTCTATCATCATGTTCGTTGAGTCGAAACCAAGGGTGATAGCTTCAGAAGAATCCCATACTGGACTCCCGCAGCTCCAAGCCAAGTCGCACGAGAGGATGGACGTAAAGATAGGTGACGTGTAGATGATGGCGATGCAATCGCCAACGGGTGCCAGCTGGATGCCTGCCATTTTCCAGTTGAGGGTTTAGGGCTTAGGGTCCGTTGCTTGCGTGCTAGATCTGACATGGTTGCCCCTACCTCAAGTGTGCTGATGCTGTGGACACAACACTTGAACTTGTTACAGTTCTTTTGATCAAGAGTGTGATTACAAATGAGCTCCCGATAATGACCGGAAAAGCCCACAACTATGATATCGACATGCCACCAACGGAACTTAACATAATGTTTTGACTGTTTCTGAAGCTGCAACAGACAGCGTCGGCTTCTCTGCATCTGCGTATGGCTTCAGTGCTGATTTAGGAACCAGGATGTTGGGGTTGAGTCTAGGGTTTATGGCGATGCATTTTCAGCCGTTGATGGTGCTCCTACCGCTCATTACAGCTCGAAGTGTGCCATAATACCAACTCCTGCTGCAACGGCACCTTCGGACAAGTCAGGCGGGAGTAATTTAGGGGCCTTAATAATTAGAACAACCTTTTGGAGTACAGTATACTACACTTGTAGAGGGAACCATTGGGGGCACACTCTTATAACTATTCCGACCTCTCTGTTTGTGGTTACCTGGCCTGAGGTCAGGGGCATCAGAACAAAACGTCTCACAACCAGCGATGTCAGAAATAGAGACGAAGCGACAGAAATTACAGTGTCGACTGTGTCAACCAAGAGGGTGCGGCCACTTCGACACGTAATGACTTTCTGGCTTTGTCTAAGACCTCTGCTATCTGCCAGGATTGCAAGGTGAAGCACAGTGTACAATACAAAAGAATGCAATTAAGATAATATGCTGTGCTGCGCACAAACATTAATAAAATGACTATGAGCACAAATGAACAAATCATACACATTAAAATTAGCAAACAAGCATATGTATGAACAAATGAAAAGCCAATGAACAACCAAATAACTGCATACATAGATAAAAAGGAAAGCTTTGTATATACGCATGTGCATATCTCTTGTTCGAGCTTTGGGCATCTAAGCATTTCGACTTCTCGAGTCTGCTGGGCTTTGGGTTACGGTTTAGGGTTTAGGGCTTAGGCTTAGGGTGTAGGGTTTAGGGTTTAGGGCAGCAACTACTGCTAAACCTGCCACGAAAGATCACTCATCAAGGGGTGGTTGTAAATGAGGCAATCCAGCCGGGCCAGAAAACTCGCGAACAACTACGTACTCTTGCTGTCTAACACGGTTGGAGCCCCAAAACCTTAGGCGAATCCAATCAGCAATAGCAATGGGGCGGAAATAAAATCTCCGCGCCATTAAACAACTACGTAGTTCTACGCCAACTTCGCCGGTCCATCATTGCGACCGCCCCTCAAGCTTCACGGCAACATCAGTACCATGTAAATTCAAGACACCAAGGCTTGAAACTTACCCTAAACCCTAAACCTCCAAACCAAAACAAGAACCCTGACAGTACCGGACAGAAGGCAGGACCCTCATCGCCCCAAGCCCTAAACGCTGTACACCCTAAACCCTGCACCCTGTATGTTGTAATCTACTGCCAGCCTTTCCACCACAGGTTGATGAAGAAGAAGGATGAAGCACATTTAAGCACCAACCACCTGGGGGTTTAGGGTTTAGGTTTAGGGCTT
The DNA here is from genome assembly GCA_905231915.1 of Symbiodinium necroappetens. Classification (NCBI taxonomy): domain Eukaryota; class Dinophyceae; order Suessiales; family Symbiodiniaceae; genus Symbiodinium; species Symbiodinium necroappetens. The sequence goes on along the minus strand of CAJNJA010048685.1, from coordinate 19,800 downwards.
ATGGTGGAGGGTCTGGGGTTGGGGGGTGCGAATGGAATCCAGGATTCATGCCCTCAAACCTCGTGAGGCATGGACTGTACACTTTGAGAATGGGCCTGAACAATATCAATCAACTATAACGTAATTACAATGTACTTTACATAAGGACAAAAAGTAGACATTCTGACTTCCAGCCCTCTAACTTCGGCTTTGGGGTGTTGTTCGGGACGATGTTGTGACCTCAACCGTGTTGGCAACAAGCACTGAATCCTAAGCCCTAAACCCTTTTAATGAACCCTCAACCCTCAGCACTCTAAACCCGGAGCCCGAGAACCCCTGCGAACCCTCCGCCCTTAAGGCCCTACACCCTAAACTCTTAAATCCAGGACCAGTGGCTTACGCGATGCAGGAGGGCCGAACCAGTACAAAGCGCGCTGTCTGCGGTACAGCAGCATGAAGGCGACCTTTCAGGCGGTAATGCCGCTTCTGCAACAAGCCGGGGGCACTGTCATGTGATATGTCTCACGAGGAGCGGTTCCTATCTCGTACTGAAAGTCTTTAAGCAAGGTCTACAAGGCTTAAGATATGTGTATAATTATATATATATATACACACGCACATATATATATATATGGTACCCCCTAGCAGGCTTAAGCAACTAGGATGTGAGATTAAGGCTTCGGCCTGTTAGGCACTAGGTATAGGATTCAGGATTCTGTGGGCCTTGATTTCCCCATGCTTCGCGCCCGTTGCTTTGGGCATCTCGTCGGCCTGGTTACTGCTCACACAAAGTCCTAAAGCCTAAAGCGCTACACCCTAAAACCTTAAACCCCAAACCCTAAACCTTTAAACCCTAGAGCCCTCAACCCTAAAACCCGAAACCCTACACTTGTAAACCACAAAGCCCTAAACCCTAAAACCCTAAACCCTAAGCCTTTATTGGAACCCTATGCAAACCCAAAGCCTCATGGACCCCCCCCGGTGAGGAACTCACTTCCAGCACCGGCGGAGGTCTAAACCCTAAACCCGAAACCCCAATCCCCGAACCCTAAACCCCAAACCCAAAAAACGCACACATCGTCTCTCTAAGTCTCGAGATCTGGCATGTCCGTTTTCGGGTCTAGGGCTAAGGGTTTAAGGTTTAGGGTTTAGGGGTTTGGGGGTTTCGGGGTTTAGAGTTTAGGGTTTAGGGTTTCGTTTCGGGTTTGGCATGTCCTTCATGCTCCTTCCCAATCAGCGACAGCAAGGAACACCGCCGTAGTCGCAAAGTCATAAACCCTAAACCCTAAACCCTAAACCCCTAAACCCTAAACCCCGAAACCCTAAACGCTGAACCCAGAAACCCTAAAGCCTGAACCCTAAACCCCTAAACCCTTAAAGGAGTGAGGATTGGAGGTCTTGCGTCGTTCTGTTGTCTTAAATAAGCAGAAGCAGATCCGAGATGTCAAGGACTGGGACTAGGACTTTGTGACGGGCATGCTGCAGTTTAGCGTCTTAAGTCGGGATGCAGGGTATAGGGTTTAGGGGTTTAGGGTTTAGGGTTTTGGGGTTTAGGGTTTAGCGTCTTAAGTCGAAATGTTTTCTAGGGTGCTAAACTCTACTAAACCTCGGAACATCCCCTAAACCCTTATAAACCCTGGACTCGGGTTTCGGGCCGTAAGGCCTACAGGGGGTCACCTAAACCCTGAATCCTAAACTCAGGCCTGGGGTGTAGGGTTTCAGGGCGTAGGGGTTATAGGTGTACAAAACTCGAAAATTTTGCGTGAGGTTTGGCAAGTTCCACAAGTTCGGACCGCCAGAGAGTAATAGTATGGGGGCCTATACGGTTACAAGTGATCATAGAGACTGTAAGGGAATAGTAGCACCATTTACTCCGACCCCTCAAAAAAAAACGTTCTCAGAGTATTATTGTGGATGTTGTGAGAGGGCCGAAACCCTACACCCTAAACCCTAAACCCTAAGCCCACTTCGGCTCCGTGTTATACCGCGAAGAACTAGCCGAGGGAGAGCAAGCAGGCTCGGGTCTCCCCAGAGCATTCCGCCTCCAGGTTTAGGTTTTAGGGTTTAGGGTTTAGGTTTTAGGGTTTAGGGTTTAGGTTTTAGGGTTTAGGTTTTAGGGTTCAGGGTTTAGGGTTTAGGTTTAGGGTTTAGGATGTAGGGTTGGGGTTTAGGATTCCTGGCACCGAAAAATCCACAACCCTACGAACACACGCGCATTGAGCCCTGAACCCTTTTAACCCAACAGTTTATAAACCCCTAAACCCTTCTCCAGCCTCAACCCAGAACCCCAAAAAATCTTCGCTTGAGGCAAGCTGCTGCAACTACCCAGCTCACGAGGAATCGACACTCCTCGGTCTGTCTTCTCGGTGTAGGGTTTGGCATAAGTCGAGACTTTGAGCATTTCCACTGACGCAGGGGCTCAGGGTTTGGCGCCAGGGCAAAAACTTCAAAACCTTGAGTGTAAGGTTGGGGGCGTCAGGCCCGTCTTTGGTGTGCAGGGCTTTCGGAGTCACAGTGTAAACCCGACTTGAGGGGGGGAACGGTTCAGGACTTCGTGGCTCGAGCTCAGGTTTAGGGTTTCGAGGTCTTGGGCTTCAGGAATTGTGGTCAGTTGTCGTCCAGAACCTTCGATAATCCTTAGGGCTATGTCGGGCTTAGGGTTTAGGGCCGGTTTAGGGTTCAGGGCACAGGGTTCAGGGGTTGTACAGCCCGGACAAACTTAACGGATTTAACGGGACCACGAAGACAGCGTGTCGCACAAGTCCGCCAGTGAATTCTGGGCCATTCACTTTCCCTCAAGCCCGCACTGCTCTCTGTCACTCTCTCTGTCTCTCTGTATGTCTCTCTGTATGTCTCTCTCTGTGTCTCTCTCTCTCTCTCACACTCACTCACTCACTCACTCACTCACTCACTCACTCACTCACTCACTCACGCACGCACGCACGCACGCACGCACGCACGCACGCACGCACGCACGCACGCACGCACGCACTGTCAATATCTATCTATCCATCTATCTATCTACCTATCTGTCTATCTGTCAATCTACCTGTACCTGTCTATCAGTCTGTCAACCTATGTAGCTGTTTCTCTTTCTCTCTCAATCATTCTTTTTACACATAATATATTTATAGAGAGAGAGAGAGAGAGAGAGAAAGAGAGAGAGAGAGAGAGAGAGAAGGAGAGTGGAATGTACCACACACCCTGTTGTCGAGCTACTTCATTCATCTAGATCCCGATCGTTTCGAACATGAGCGAGGCTATCCAAAATCTCCTCCTAGGCCTCTGCAAGTTCTGGCGTGTGCTGGCTGAGGCTATGCGGGAGCGAAGACACAATATGGTTCAGGGCGTAGGGGTTTAGGGGTTTAGGGCTTAGGGTTTCGGCTCTGCATGATCGAATATATGACATTTGTCTCAAGCACTCAAACACGGCGACGGCATGCCCCGAAGTCCCCAAGAGATCAATGCTCGTGCTCAGCGATGTCAACATCTCTTGGATATGACAGCACAGCCGCGTCATGCAAGGGTGCTTGATTCATACCAATCTTGAAACCAAGCCATGACACCGAAATGTCTGACTGCTTTCCAGGAGGCCGTCGCAAGCAGAACTGGCATCGGGTCCTGACTAACCCTAGCCCTAGCTTCAAGCATATATCTTTTTGTGGTGCTTCGCTGCTGTCACTATTCACGGCAATGTTGGTAGGAAGCTAGACCCATGGATGGATAGGCAGATAGATAAACTAGACAAGCCGACAAAGTGAGTACCAAGACAAACGGATGAGCAGCCTTGACATTAAATAGACGGTTGGACAAACAGATTGCGATTGATTGGATAGACAGGAAATTAGATAGTTCGATAGATTGCCAAACAAGAAGAAAAGCAAAGAGGTCAGGTCTGGGCACAACTACACCACTGCTTTGCCTTTTGCATGTGTGTCTGCGCGCAGATGTATGCAGGTATATATGTATATGTGCAAGCACATGTAGGTATGTGTATGTATACGCATATATGTGTGTATGTAAAGGTGTGCACATGTATGCATATGTATACGGATGTATACAAGCGCATGTATATGTGCATGTAAACTGACATGTGCATGTCCGTGTATATGTATCTGTGTATGTACATGTATGTGCACATGCATGCGTGCAAGCATGTGAGTATGTATTTGTGTATGTACGTATGTATGTACGCAGGTAGGTATGCCGGTATTTGTTTGCATATCTCTGCAACCAACCAAGCAGCATTCGCACCCGCAAGAAAGCAAACAAACAAACACGCACACACACACACACACCACAACAAGCAAGCACACGAACACACATACGCGCACATACACGCACACACCCCGCGCACACGCACACACACACACACGTGGAAACATAAACAAACAAACAAACAAGCAAGCAAGCAAACAATCGAACGAACGAGCAAGCAACCACACAAACAAGCAACCAGACAAACAAGCAACCAGACAAACAAGCAGACAAACACACCATCAGACATGCGCACATACATACAGACATGCAAACCCACACGCATATACATACACACTTACATACATACATACATACATACATACATACATACATACATACATACATGTGTGCAAAACTGCACACACACATGCACACATTCATACATATGTAACCACCTGTGTCTGTGAGAGAACGCAAGTTCATTCATTCGTCTACGGTTACCGTAAGCTCATCTAAAAGAAAGGCGAGAGAAATATCAGAAGGAGGCACTTGCAACAAAGACTTGTGAATTCGTGTTGCCAAATTAAAGTTCAAGCTGCCGGACTAGCCTGCCCCAGATGGAACATGGATTAGGGCATAAGCCTGCACGGAGTAGTTACCGTCGGCAGATACTGCTTCACACACGCTGCGATACCAAAGTCATCAACCAGCCGAAAACGTCGGCGTCATGACCCCTACCATGCGAGAGCCCGTGGAAAGCTCCCTAACTAAATCTAGCTCACTTCACGATCCGCATGCACCCCAAGGCCTAGCCCTAGGCCCGTAAACTCTCCATCGGGTAAATCATTAAACTCGGTAGTCTTGTAAAAGACTCTCAAACCCTGTGAAACCTAAACTCCCTGAAACAACAAAGATCATTGATGCCCTATGCCTTCTTGACCACCAGCGCGACCAAGGCGAAAACGCATGCTGCTCCGACGACCAAGAGTGTGCCCTTGCACTGTAGGGTTTAGAGTAACAGAGGGGCCTCAACATATCCAAAATAGTATTGGGAATTATTTAGGCCCCTATAGCAGAGTTCAGGGCTGAAGATTTTGGGCTTGCGGTTGAAGCGTTTGCCGTTGGGCTTGCGGCTTTAGGGTTTAGGATTACAGCCTGAACTTTCAACATGACATCAAAACCGACAGCAGGTCTGTTTCCCTTACTACAGGGGATTTGCTTGGGGCGTCATGTCACTATAGAAGCCAGTGAGCGCATCCTTACCCTGGAACCCCAACCCGCCTTTAATCGTCCTAAACCCTAAACCCCGAGTTCAAGACTCTGTATCCTGAACCCCTAACCCCTGAAACCTAACTCTAAATCCCTAAACTACCCTAAACCCTAAACCCTCTTAGAAAACACCGCCGGGGCAGCCTCGATCTGCTTCGGCTGGTCGTTTGGGCCGGACATGTCCGCTTGGAGGAGCGCTGAGCTTCGAAACTTACCCTAAACCCTAAACCAAGAACTCACATTTTATGGCCTAAGACCCATACAGGCTTTATGGGCGATTCTGAGACCTATAGGTAGGGTTTTGACTCTTAGTTTTGTCTTGACGGTCCAGGGTGTAGGTTCTCGAGGCTGGGGTATGGGCATGGCCAGGTTAAAGTCTACCTACCAGGGTCTGAAGCCGTCTCGTGAAGAACATAATAATACGCTTCAAGTGACTGCGGTTCGATTAGCGTAGTCTTGAAAAAGGCAGGATAACCCTGAACCCTAAACCCTGACACCCTGAACCCTAAACCCATCATCGGGTTGCAAGGTCTGGACTGGTTATTGTCGCTGGGCTTAGGCTCGACGTTTCAGGTGTCGGGACTTTGATCCCGTGGGTTTGGGGTTTTGAGTATGGGGTTTAGGGTTTAGGAATTACGAAGTGCCACTTCCAGCTTCTAGGCACCTACAGAGTGCACGTGATCTCGGAAACGTGGTGGTGAAGCTGGAGCAAGTCATTCAGACGGACCAAGACGCAAGTCAATCAGACGTACTAGACACAGAAAGAATCATTACCTCTAAACCGTAAATGCTACACCGTACGCCATGATACACCCAACACTGTGCACAAAAACATAAAACCCTAAACCCAAGCGAGTCGAACTTCACGTGCCAAGGCAAGAGGTGTAGCCGCTCCTCACATTGTTCTTTTGGAAGGAGAGAAAAGGGACACTTTAAGCGATGGAGGAAACCCACACCACAAAAAAAGGATCCCGAACATTGACTAATCCATAACTCATAACCTTTCTCATGCTCTCACCCTCTCTCTCCAGGAGATTCGACGATGTAAACCTATTCTGTATGCATGTAAGCATGTCTGTGTATGTAAGATAGTACGCTCGTACAAATATTATGGACCTTCGACTGACTGATGCGCGACAGAGGGAACGGTCTCTACGGAGACACGTGCGCACAGATATCTATATGCCTGCAAGCGGCATACATGTAGCATACTGTCAGACAGACGGACAGACAAACAAACCGACCGACCGATGTGCCGTCACTTCCATGTCGTACCCAGCATCCACGCATCTCTAACAAGCATTTCTTGCTACACTCATCCCAAGGAGGCCATGCAATATCTTGTCACTTCACAGAAAAGTATTTAGAGGTGCACGAGTCTGATCTGTGCATGCGCACTTGAATCTGCAGGTGCATACGTGCACATGTGCAAAGACGCACAGGGGAAGTATACATGCATGAAAAGCCATGAAACGCAGGACCACCACACGTACCTGCCCAATGTCACTTCCGTGCATTGCATTGCATAGCAGTAGCATCAAGAATCACACAAGCTGACACACCCCTCATCCCTTCTGTTTCTGTACTATCGCAACCAGCGGTACTTACAGTCTTACATCGCCACAGTAAACTACACTCCACCAGATTAGAGTTTAGGGTTTAGGGACTTGGGGTTTAGATTTCAGGGTTCAGCGTCAGTGATCAGGGTTGAGGGCTTAGGGTTTGGGGTTTAGGGTTTGGACACATCAGCTATTGAACAAACAGGAAACATCGTTCATCCCTGCACCAACCCAAGCATGCGGCGTATACAAGGTACATCAATCAAAAAGCACAGCAACATTGCTAGGCGCCGAAAACGTAGGGTGCAACACAGAGACCAAAGCATAGTTCCGGATACTGGGATCTACGGCAGCTTCTTGAGGCTGGAAGCTTGTCTTTGCATGCGAGTGCGGCATGGCAGACGAGGCTGTGCTGTAGAACTGTAGAACCTGTCCATATACAAACGCGCCGCTGCTACTGTGCGGTGATGCTTCTCTCAGCGTGCCAGCGTTTTCGTCGGATTTGTCTGGCACTTCATGGTGTACAGACCCCGAAGCCTAGGCGAGCGAGCAGCCTAACCGCGTGGCAACTTCGTGGCAACCGAACCCGGTGAATGTTGGGCGTGGGAATGGCAATAAACCCCGTACGGAACCCTGATAGAACCCGAATGGACCCCAAACCCGTCTTGGCAAAACCCAGATACAACCCACTTAGAACCGTCGCAGAGTCTCTCTGCAAGCTTATGTATCCCTGTACAACCCTTCCATAGTGAGCCACCCCCGCACTGGTCATTTCTTGGCCCGTGTCGCCCGACGGGGCGAACAGACCGAAAATCTCCGATTTTGGTGGCGTTCCGCGGGCTCTTGAGGACATCTCATACCAGCATGACACCCCGCATCGTCTGCAATGCTTGTTTAGCTTGTCTTTTCTTCAGCGCATAGTCGGAAGGTTTTACGAGGATGCTTTGTGGCTGTACAACAGTTTCATCAGAGCTTTATCAGGACTTGCTGAAGAGGTTAAACGGCATGGAAGGATCCCGGGTTCCTTCTTAGTTCACTCTGGGGGAACCCAAAAGGACAAATGTCACGTAGCGACGTAGTTACTGGATGCTCCGGAGCCCAGCATCACAGAAGTTCAAACCCGAAGCTCTGAACCATCCAGTTTCGGGGTTAGGGGCTCAGGACCCTAAACCCTAAACCCTAACCCCCTAAACCCTAACCCTGAACCCTCCTTCGGAGCTTTCGGCATTGACAGAGCAGGCTCACGCCGCCTCGAGTCCGGGCTTGCAAATGGAACCGGCACAGGACGAACTGCCCTCAACTCGGCTTAGGGTTTAGGGTTTAGGGTCTAGGGTCTAGGGTTTAGCGTTTAGGGTTTAGGGTTTAGGGCTTAGGGGCTAAACGCGTATCAAAGCCCTGCATTTAAAAGCATATGCCCTTCATATTAGTGTGTATGTAATTAATCAAACACAAGGCTAACCACGGTGTTCAGATGTAATCCTCGCTTTAATGCTGCGAAAGCATGATATTGAAAAGCATGGAAAACACACATGATGACAACGGACGTATACACATGTGCTAGCAACGTACATGCATACATGGCTTCGTCTTGGGAGTGCCCGGCGTATTGGACCGGCGGGCATTACTTTCGGCATGGGCCTTGATTTGGAAGCGCAGCGGTTTTCGGGATTTCGTATGCCTAAACCGTAAACCCTAAACCCCAAACCCTAAACCCTAAACCCTAAACCCTAAACCCCTAAACCCCTAAACCCTAAACCCTAAACCCCAATCCTAAACCCCCGAAATGGCATCTTGAGGTCTCTCATATCTGGCAGGGCCGCCTGTTCAGTTTGGAAATGCGGCTTGTGAGTTGCACTGCCGGACTTGCTCCAGAAGAAGCGCTTGGGGATTCTATGATTCGTGAGACAGGCTTGTGTTTCGGGCCACTTTAAACCCTCAACCCTAGAGCCTAGGAGTTAGGATTAAGGGGACCCTTGGGGACATAGACCCTCTCAATGTGATCCCGTTTTGCGAGACCCAGAAGTAGGGCTAGGAAGGGTCCCTTTCAAAAGAACTCCCTAAACCCTAAACCCTAAACCCCTAAACCCTAAACCCCTAAACCCTAAACCCCAAACCCCAATGCTACCTAGGAGTTCGTCCCCAGCCATCTCGCTCACAAGACGCTCGGCCCCGACTCAGGAAGTGTCCTGCACCAAGGCCAGGGACACTGGACTCGATTCAGGGGCTTAGGAGCGTAGGAGCTTAGGGTTTAGGGTTTTAGGTTTCGGGGTGTATGGTTTTTAGTTTAGGGTTTATAAGGTTTCAGGCCTAAAGTTTAGGGGTTCAGGGCTTCGGGGTTTAGGTGATCTGGGTTGACGAAGCCTTCCAGTCGAAAGCCAAGCAACCGACAAATGCCTGTATAGACCCGACTCCAAGCCCAAACCCTAAACCCTAAAGGACAGGAGCCAAACCAGGCCAAAGGAGGGAGTCATGTGTGGGCCGGAAAAAATTCGAATAGGGTTTTTTGGGGTAGCTTATGCTATATTTATAAGAACCCTCTGATTAAGAACCTTAGCCCCCCAACTCCCGGCAGGATTTAGAATATTCAGATGGCTTCAAAATTAAGAACCTGAGGGTGCCACAGTTTTCGGGGTCAGGTTCAAAGTTCTTTGGGTTCTATGGTTTGGCTACTAAGAACCTTAGGGGGCTACGGTTCTTAATTTGGCGGTTGGTGGCCAATGTGTTAAATTGAGGTGAACCATCCCCCAGAGCAATGGGTCGACCTTGTACGAATCCACTGTTGGGGAGGCGAGGTAGGTCCTGAACTGCCCCCGACTCCCTTCTCAGGGCTTGGGGCTTTGGGGATACGGTTCTCAGGTGTTCCGCACCATGACAGGCTAGACCGCACATATCCTACCAAACCGGCCCTGTGCCAGGCAAGCATCGAAAAGCTACAGCCTCCACTTATCTGTCACCAACACTGAAGCACTAAATATACAGCTAGGTTTAGGGTTCAGGGTTTAGGGTGAAGGATGTAGGGTTTAGGGCCGTCGCTATAAAGAGAATGGCCAAGTCTCCCTACACACCTGAACAGCATCCCGAAACAAGGAAACCCAACCCGTGCAGACCCCCCCCTCCCCGGATAGGCCCCGGACGGGGCGTCACTCGTCGCCAGCCCGGGCAGAGGCGATGCTAGCCCATCAGGCTCTTGCCTCTTGCCTCGTTGAATCCTTGCAAAGATGCAGCTTGGGGCCCTCGTGTTGGAGCCTCGAAAATCAGAATAGGGTTCTGGGGTATGACATATTGTCATTATGAGCCAGAGGATTTGGGCATCGAGGATAACTGGTGTAGGTATGTGTATGTACAGGCAGACTTTGATACAGAATGACAGGCAGTCCGTCATGCAATCAGTCGCAAGTTGGTGACACCATATGTGTTGGTAGATGTAGCCAAAAAATGATCCAACATGAAGGCAAGCAGGAATGCAAGCATGCACATGCGCACACACTTATCCGCCCAGCCAGCTACTAGCCATCCACCCACCGTCCATCCATCCAGCCGGCCATGCATCCATGCTACATAGATGCAACCGTCTATGAATACATGCAGGCCTACATACATGAATACATCCATGCATGCGTACACATGCAGATGCCTATGAACCGTCCGTACAACCGCGTGTACGCACACACATGTGTGTGTGTGTGTATGTATG